>APFE030575544.1:0-72272 GCA_000404065.3 Pinus taeda
CATCTTTGCACAAAAATGAGGCTTGGGAACTGGTGGAGTTGCCGGCTGGAAGGAAACCCATTGGCAGCAAATGGGTGTTCAAGAAGAAGACAAATGCAGAAGGGAAGGTGGAGAAATACAAATCTCAGTTGGTAGCAAAAGGTTATTCCCAGGTGCGGGAATTGATTTTGGTGATATTTTTTCTCCTGTTGCCAAGGTAACTTCTATTAGATTACTTTTATCTGTTGCTGCTGCTTTTGATTTTGAGGTAGAACAGATGGATGTGAAGACAACATTTCTTCACATGGATTTGGAAGAGGAAATCTACATGAAGCAACCTGAAGGCTTGCGGTGAAGGGTAAGAAAGAACTAGTATGCAAGTTAAAGAAGTCTCTGTATGGGTTAAAACAGTCACCAAGGATGTGGTATCAGAAATTTGATACATTTATACGGGGACTTTACTTCACCAGAAGCAAAAGCAGATCATTGTGTGTATTTTAAATTAATTGGTGACCATGTTATCTATCTGGTCTTGTATGTGGATGATATGTTGTTGGTTGGAAATGACAAAGAAATTATCCAGGATTTGAAGACCCAATTGTCCTCCAAATCGACATGAAAGATCTCGGTGCTGCAAACTATATTTTGGGCATGGAAATTAAAAGAGATCGGGCAAAGAGGAAGCTCTGGTTAAACCAGAGGAAGTATGTCGAGACAATACTGCAGAGGTTTAATATGTAGGATAATAAATCGATGAAGGTTCCTATTCCTGTAGGTGTGAGGTTATCTGCTGAACAGCGTCCCAAGACACAAGAAGAGGAAGAGGACATGTCCCATGTTCCATATTTAAGTGTAGTCGGTAGCTTGATGTATGCAATGGTCTGTACTAGACCAGACATTGCCATGCAAGTGGGAGTATTGAGTCAAAGTTTATGTAAAACCAGGGAAGGAGCACTGGACAACAGTGAAGCGGGTTTTCAGGTATTTGCGTGGCACTAGTGATTATGGTTTGTGCTACCAAGGAAGACCAGGATTGGACAAAGTTTTGGATATTCTTGGCTTTGTTGATGCAGACTGGGCTGGAGATCTGGATCAGAGAAGATCTACAAGTGGGTATGTGTTTAACCTATTTGGAGGTGCAGTCAGTTGGATGAGTAAGAAACAATCTGTAGTGGCCCTATCAACTACAGAGGCAGAATACATGGCAGCCACTCATGCAAGCAAGGAAGCAGTTTGGTTGCAGAGATTGTGTTCAAGTATGGGGTTAGTACAGGGAGCTATAAGGATAGACTGTGACAGCCAAAGTGCAATTTTCTAGGCAAAGAACCCTGCTTATCATTCAAAGACAAAGCACATTGATGTTCAGTCTCACTTTGTGAGGGATATGATAGAAGAAAAAAGGTGTTGCTGGTAAAGGTGGACACTTTGAAGAATACTGTAGATGCATTGACAAAATCTGTTAGCTTTGAGAAGTTCTCTTGGTGTAGAGAAATAGTGGGTGTTTCAGGGCTAAAAAAATGACTAAGCTCCCCTGTGGCCCCCTGTGGAAAGAAAACAACAAGTGGGAGATTGTTGGGTTGTGTTATATTCTTTCCACAGAGTTAATAGGGGGTTTGATGGGTACCCGTAACCCCACTTTATGGGGTCCGGGGCAGCGCCCCGGAAAATTTTGGTTTTGGACCCTATGTTAGGTTGGGCAGACCCACCTATGGTTTTGTGCATGATTTTCGCACATGTTTTTTGGACGTGATGGTTTTTGGTCCATGCTATTGGATGCTTTGGCATGTATAAATATGTATTGTAACATTGAAGGGAACATAACGAAAAATCAAGCTAGTAGTCTCGGTTTTGGGATCCAGTGGGAAATCTCTGTGTATATGTGTTTTATGTGTTATGCTCTCGCATTTTTATTTTTCCTGTGATTTAGAATTCGTATGCGGGTAATTTCTGTACGGGGTTAAAAAACTACAATTAGTACTCTTTCCATCATCATAGTTACTAGCCCAATCTACATTTTTGTAAGAATGAAGAGAAAAATATGCATCTTTGGGATACCATAGACCATAATCTTGAGATACTTGTAAGCGGTTGAATATTCTCTTCACTTCATGGAGGTGAGTTTCTTTGGGATTTTATTGAAACCATCCAACAATCCCAACTACATGCATGATGTCTCGTCTTGTGTCTGTAAGGTAGAGCAAGCTCCTGATCATAGATTTGTATTATGGTTAACTTAATGAGAGGGAATCATCATGTGAAGTAAGGTTACATCATCTTAACATTGGTTTTCGTATAGGCTTAAAGTCTTACATTCCATATTTCTTCAAAATGTGCTTTAGGTGCTTAGTTTGCGAGAGAACGATATCATACTTTGCTTACTGAACTTGAAGGCAAAGAAAGTATGTTAGTTCACCAAGTATAGATATTTCAAATTCTTGTGGCATGAATGAAGAAAATCCTTGACTCATATATTCTTCCTTGCTTCCAAATATGATTCCATATACGTAAACAACAATTATCAAAAGTTTACCATCATCGATCTCTATATACAGATTTATATCTGCCGATCCCCTAGTGAAACCTTGTTGTTGAAGGTACTTGGCAAGGTGATAATAACATGCATGAGGAGCTTGTTTTAGCCCATATAATTCCTTATTGATTTTGAAAACTATATTTTTATCATTTCCTAGAATGATCCTTTGAGATTCTTCAATATAAACTTCTTCTTCTAGGTCCCCATTTATAAATGCAGATTTAAGATCCATTTGATATACTTTAAAGTTATGAAAACTCGAAAATACAAGGAACATCATTATGGATTCAACTCTGACTAAAGGTGAAAATATCTCTTCAAAGTCTAATCCTTCTTGTTGTGCATAGCCTTTGCATAAAATTATTGTTTTGTTTCTAATTACCTCTCCGTTTTCATTTAGTTTGTTTCTGAATACCCATTTGTCCTAATTACAGCTTTAACATGAGGTTTTGGTAGAAATTCCCATGTATGGTTCTTTTCAATTTGGTCAAGTTCTTCATCCATAGCCTTAACCCAACATTCAACTTTACTAGATTGATTTACATTTTGTGTTTAATTGCGGATAGTAAGGCTAGATAACTCGAGGTTCAACCAAGATTTCTTCTAGTTTGTACTTTATCTTCCTCATCACCTAGATTTTGAGATTTTGGATGATTTTTCTGAACATACCTTGATGGAGTCTTTTATGATGCTTTTGCATTGCCAATTCCTTATTCTGATGCTTCATTGATTCACTCTCCTACATCCTTTTGGCTTGTTGTAGGAATACATTCATAATCTAGTGATGTTTTCATTTTGGTACCTGTGGATGATGGATGAATCTTTAAATCAATACATTCCACAATCTTAAGTCTTGTGTTGTAGCATTTATATCCTTTACTTCAAGAGGAGCACCCAAGGATAATTCCTTCACCGTATTTAGCTTCAATCATTCCAATTTTATCATCTTTGTTCATTATATAACATTTGCTTCCAAAGACTCTAAAATGTTTTTCAATTGGAGGCTTACAAAATCGTAGTTCGTGAGGCATTTGTCACTATTAAACCGAATATGAGATTTGTTGATGATATTTATTGTTGTATGTGCTCCTCCCCTTCATAAGTTATGTGGTGTTCTAGACTCATCAAACATGGCACGCGTTATTTCTTGGATTATTATGTTCATTCTTTCTGCCACTCTGTTTTGTTGAGGAGTTTTAGCTATAGAAAACTTCCTTTTGATTCCATGTTGTTCACAAAAGTCTAAAAACACTTCTGATATAAATTATCCCCCTCTATCAGAACTAAGAAGTTTTATTTTCAAATTTAACTCATTCTCTACTAGAGCTTTGAAGACTTTAAAATTATCAAATGCCCATCTTTATGTTTTATTAAGCCAATCCAACACATTCGAGTAAAATAATAAATGAATAATATGAAGTATTCTTCCTGATCAGGAGAATTCTTTCTTATAGGACCACATAAATCAATATGAATAAGTTCAAGTGGCTTACTTGAAGTACCTTCTTTGGCATTGAACTGCACCCTAGTTTTCTTACCGAATTGACATGACTTGTTTATGCTGTTTTCTGGTTGAGAGATGTTAGGAATGTCACGAACTTCTCCCATTCTCCTTACTTTAAGTAATTGATTGAAGCTTACATGTCCTAATATTTTGTTCCAAAGCCAAATTTCTTCTAATTTTCTCAAGTAATAATGTTATAGTTCACCTTCCAAGACATAGACATTACCTAGAGTTTGTGTTCCTTTTATTATTATCTTACCTGTATCAATATTTTGTACCCCACCATTCTTTGATCGGAAAATAGCCTCATGCCCTTGATCACACATCTGACTAACACTCAACAAGTTATGTTTTAATATATCAACAAACAAAACATTTCTAGCTTTAACCTTTTCTTTTAGCAAAACAATTCCTTTTCCTTTGATAGCAGTAGGCGATTTGTTTCCAAAGGTTACATTCATTCCTTTCTTTTTTTCATTAAAAGACATAAAATTATATTTATCACTTGTCATATATTCTAAACATCCACTGTCAATGTACCAAAATTTTTAGTAATCTCCTACATATAAAGCTAAACCACAGTTTTTCAGGTTCTATGGTTTTGTTTTTCCATACCTTAGACATTCTTGCATTTCGTTCATTCTAAAGAGTTTCTCAAATTTTTCTTTTACATTCAGTTATTGTAAAAGGTCCATTTAGTTTCACTTCGAATAGCTGAGAAGGTATTGTAAAATCATTTCTTTAACCCAACCTCATTCTTTTGTTTTCCTGCTTCTCTAGTCATGATAATTGTATGAGCAACACATTGAGCACCCTCTTGATGGTGTTGGACCCACCAAAGGGGATCTCCACTGTATGAAGTCACAACAAGACCTAACACATTTTGGTGTAGTGGTCCCATCTAGTGTGATGGCCTGGTAGCCATTATCTTAGATATTTACCTTGGCTCTTGTTATTCAACACATGAGCTTTCTATGCTCGTAAGTTCAAAAAAGCAGGGTGAATATGCCTGGTGAGTGCATAATGTAACTTTGTGTCTGGGTTTTCTTACTATAAGGGAGAGGTTAAAATTGAGCCTTTAAATGAGAGGTATTACTACCACCCACAGAGAGACACACACGAAAACAACAAGGGTCTGTCTGAGAGCCAACGAAATAGTCCATAGTCGATGCATTAGTCATTAAAACCAAAGTGCAGGGGAAAACACGTACACCGTTCAGTGGAGTAGTCCACATGGGGCTTACAGTCATTATAACCAAAAAAAATAATAGTTTGTCTAATTTCTTGTGGAGTAGTCCACATGGATGAGATGGTAGTGATAAACAATAAAACACATATTCGACAATGTAAGTACTAAAATAACTGAAGTAGTTAAACTATCTGAGTACAGGTTAAGGAAACATGCATTACAAACATTTAAATAATATTCTTACAAAAAGATAGAAAACACACAGGAGATCGTGCTGGCCTGAGACAGGCTTCTGAATAAAGAAAAACTTCCTAGGCACATCTATACAGCATACATCACTAACGCCAGTAGTGGGACATTGGAGCCACTGCTCGATCCTCAAAGAATATACTACAGAGTCTCAAGGCTATGTGGGACGACCCTTGGACTTCCCTCATTACCATTCAAATTACTATGACTTTTCAACTAACATGACTCTTCAACTTCATATGTGCATCTGTTGGAATTTCGCTTTACATTACATTTGATTGCAACAAGTATGGCCGATAATATTGATGTGGTTGAGATGACTCATGACACAACTCGACATGACACTGATGACATGTAATAGATTACTATGGTTTCCATGTCAAGACGTGATGGTCTTGAGTGGTGGATGTACTCTTGGTGTGCTTCTCCCCACCCCTGCATCGAAAACTATTGTGGTGTCTTCAATGGTCTTTGTGTTGCTTGATGGTGCCATGCATGTCTTATTTCACTTGCTTCTGGATGTCATGTGTACGTCTGTCAAGTTGCAGGCAAGTCTTCTAGCATGTGCTCCTTCTTAATCTCGTTCATCATCACACCATGTCCCATCAATGTAACTATTCCTACAATTCACTCATGATGGGATGACATCAAATCCAAAAATCTCCTAGTCTAGCATGATACATTAATTTTGGTTTCCGGTCTACTGACCAGCACAGAGGAAAAAATATTAAAACTGCACATGCCACAACTCAAGCCGTGATGAGGGGTTCCATAGTTCTATTGGGAAAAAAAATGCAGAGCTAACTAGGAGGAAAAAATGCACAATTAGAGTCACCAGTGTTAGCTGCCAAGTGAAACCTAGTTGGGCAAAATCTATGCAATTCTTAGGGGAAAGACAAGGCAGTGTGTCTGGGTACGTAATTTGTCGAGGGAGATAGTGTGGTGTAGTAGGAGGCACTAGAAAGAGAATATATACAATTTTCTAGAGCAAGGGATGATCAAGCTTCAGGAAGTTGTTGGTCACAACTAAGCATTTCTGTGAGACAGTGTGGGACAGACATTTGAAAAATTGTCAGAAAAAAATTTGTGCATTTTTTGGTATTAGTGTGTGGCAGGGAACCTAGGGGACTACTAGGAAAATTTGTACATTTCTTAGATACATTGCAACACAAGAAACTTGGGGACTTCCAACCAGTTCTATGCATTTCCTAGGCATAGTGAAAGATATGAAGCTTGGTGGGCTACTGGAAAAACCCGTGCATTTCTTAGAGGCAGAGATGAGTGGGCC
This sequence comes from Pinus taeda, assembly GCA_000404065.3. NCBI lineage: Eukaryota > Viridiplantae > Streptophyta > Pinopsida > Pinales > Pinaceae > Pinus > Pinus taeda. The sequence continues at coordinate 6,743 of APFE030575544.1, forward strand.
AGGAGGAATAATCTAAGAAGCTCTGCACAATTGTTGGGAAAAATATAGAGCAGGACTACAGATGACTAGCTAGGTTGCTTTGCACATTTCTAGGGAGCAGTGTAGTCTTATGTGGAAGTGCAGTGTGGATTTTTGGCAGACTAGAGGGAGGCTTGATAGTTGATCTTTCGTGAAGCATATATTTGATCTAGCTTGCACGTAATTTCTACACTATTCTGGGAGACAGATAGGCTACACACTTTAAGGATTGTACAATGTAGTTGCCTCAGGGAAACCTCAAGCACTACGCATTTTTGGGCAGCATAGCAGGGTCACTCAGATCGAGGTCTAGTTGAAGGGGTTTGTCTAGTTGATATATTTTCAGGAAAAATGGCTAAATGTGAGAGAAACTAAACTTGTGTAGATGTGACATTGTGATCATACACTTAACATATTTTGATGACAAGAGAATGCAGAACAACAAGACAAAACATGTTCATAGTGAGACTGTATTAAAGCTAAGAGCAACAAGTGTGACACATTAGATAGACCTTTGAAAGATCGTGACGACCCTTGTGTGACTATGCTTGAAAATTTATGTGTGAATGCACCCGATGTTCATATAGTGAAGACAACTCATGTGCACGAATATAAACCTTCAAAATCACCAAACAATATTGCAAGCATGACAAAGAAAACTGTATGCTAGAAGATGACCACTACTAGTGCAACAGGAGAAAGGGAGCGAGACCATACTTACCCTCCAAATGGTTATGCATACGATGAATTTTGCATGTGGGTTTGATATTTTATCATAACACAATTCCTTGGTCTTTCTTATCAACACCTTGAGAATCATATAGCATGTCATCTTTCCTTGTGGTCACTTAGAGATAGATCTGAGTAGTTTTAGTGAGCATTAACTATTTCTTGGATGAGGTACTAGGAGACACATCTCTGCATTTTCTAAATCGAGGAAAGACGGGATATCTGGGCCAATACTCAGATGCAAGGCACTGCTGCAGGATGGGATCATGGGAGGAGAGTTCTATGCAATTTTCTTGAGTAAGGTTGTTGAACTACTCTGTGCATTTCTAGAGAGAATTGTTGGTTGCTTTACTTCCTTTTGCATTTATGGAAAGAAGTGTTGGTTGCATGATTTATATGAGCATTTATGGAGAGAAGTGATGGTTTCTTGCATTTTCTGCGAATTTTTGGTATTGCCTAGGTAGCTGAGGGACAACACTACACAAATTTTGGAGACATTGGGTTTTGGCTAAGGGAAAGACACTGGAGGAGACCACCATGCAATTTTCGATGCCAAGGGAGGCTGCTATTCCTACACATTCAGAAATTCCACTAGGAAATGAAAAAATTCTTGAGGGTTGCAGAAGCAAAGAATGCAATTCCAGAAAGCTAGATGAGGCTAGGTTGCTTGGGAAATTAGCTAATAGTGAGATTAGCAAAATTGATTTAAACACTGATAGAACTTGACTATGAACACACATTGGGAGACTTCGTGATACACCATAGACCATCTAGAACATATAAAACATACTCTACTTGACGCAATGACCTTTGTGACAAGAGTGCATGAAGTGAGTGCGAAACATGTCTATGTAATGAGAACAACTCATACACACAAAGCTTTCCCCTTTCAACAAAACAAACTTCCGTCTACACGACAAATGACAATCCCCATACACAATGATGACACGTGTTGCATAAATATAGCAACATCAACAAATCTTAAGATCAAGGAGGGCACTTGAGATCATCAACTTAATAATAAGTGATCAAGGAACGATCCATCAGAGGATCCATGCTAGCCTCTAAAATTTGGATGCAGCCAAAATTTAGGAGGGTGTTGCAGCTGATACAACACAACCTTATAAGGAAAATTATAACAAGTTAAACATTGACCATCAAAGTAAATGTCCCTAGGAGTTTAGTACCTTCTTGTGCAGATTTCCCTTTTATTGTGGTGGCAATGATTCATCTGAGAAAAATTTGATCCCTTATTCATTTGTTCCGAGATGGAATTTTGATTACTACTTCCTTTTATTGCATTAAGATAGCTTCCTGTAGCTATTTCAGAAGATTTTATAGTCTTTCATTACTCTCCATTAGATCTGAAACCTATTTTTATAAGAGGAGGGCATTGTACTTTGATGATTTCTTCTAAGGTCTCATCTCCTTTAGAAAATAGACTTTTTTCTTTCTCAATATCCTTCCTTAGACTTACTACTTCTAGTTCTAACTTTTCATTATGCCTTTGTTTTCTAGGATTTATTTCTTCATAGCTTCCACTATTAATTTAACTTCTTCTAAACAAATTTTAAGTTGAGTGATTTCTTCAATGAGATTATCCTTTTCTTCTAGGGAATCCATAAAAATATAATCTTACTCATCAATACATTATCTTCAAATGCAACAAGTAATTGATATTCTTGATCATACTCACCTTCTTTTTTATTTAAAATACCATTGTTATCTTCATGTGTGTAGAAGCTTCTTTTGTTTTTGAACCTTCCTCCAAAATTTACTTTTTCTAAATTCTCCGCTTTCTTGTGGTTTTCTTCATAATGGCATTTAGCAACATAGTGACCAACTCTTCCATAATCAAAACATTTGAAAGGAAGGTTACCTATAAAGCTGTTAATACCTACTTGCAGTTTCTTTAAGAAAATTTCCTTTTCTTCATCTAATACATACCTTGATTCATCGAGCTCCTCCTATTGTTTTCCCTTATAAGTAGCTTTGAATGCATCATATCATATATCTGAGGGACCCCCTTTTCTCATTTCATAGGTTGTTAAATTATCTTGAAGTTGTTCAATTATAAGGTTATCCAAATACTGCATTTATCCAATGGTAGAGACTTTTCAATATAATTTTGGGGTTAGATATCTTAAGATTTTCTCAAACAATGATGATTATTTTTTTCATCGCTAGCATTTATTATTGAAGTAATAATCTCATCTACTGTAACAAATAAATGTTAAATTCTTTCATCATTATGCATTCTGATGGTTTTATATGGAATTCTAAATGTTTGAAGTTTGGCACTCTTTAACCTGGTGTCGATTTCATGACTTTGGATAACCTTGTCCCACATAGCCTTTGTGGTATTTTTCTGCATGACTTTGAAAATTTATAATTCTTCAGAGCTTCCTAAAATAGCATTTTCAACCTTTGTATTGGTCTCATATTTTTTCTTTTCTACTTCATCTATGGGAATGGAGGATGGATATTGATAGCCTCCTTCAACGATTCCCCAAAAATCTACTCTAAGTGAATGTATTTAAGATCTTGTTCCAACTTTCAATAAAACTAGTTTGGATCCATTAAACAATGGTGGCCTGAGGGATGTTGCTCCCTCTTAGTTGCTCATCTTGATGAATCTTCCTTGAAGCGATCAAGCTTCTTTTGAAGGACCTACTATAATTCCAATTGTAAGGAAAATAATGGGTGGGGGGGGGGGGGTTTGTGGTGTGAATTAAGTATTTAAAACTTAATTAAACTTTACTTTTATTATTCCAATTTTTATACGTAGATTTTATCGAGTGAACCTATATACATATGTGGCTATTATGAAAGAAAACTGCATATATCTAGTCAAGTAGATTTACATATTATTCATCATTTATTAATATTTAACTAGTGTATCATTACTTCATTTAAACATGAATTAGGCATAAAATATTAGTAGAAAGAATATATATCATCCATACATAAGAAAGGGATCAACACACATGAACACCGAGATTTTAGGTGGAAACTTAATGTGGGAGAAAACCACCATTGTTGTTGTCTTTGTCTTCTTTTAAAACTAAAGTAATATTATTACAATCCTGTACTCGTGCAGACTTTAACGAGTATGAAATATCCAACATGCAGAAGGGTACAACCTTCTCTCATTTTCTAGCTCCTAATAGAAGGGATATACAACCCTCTTATCCTCAATTCCTTGTGGATCACTTTTCAGGATATTTCAAACTAGATCAATTCCAAATATTAGATAGCAATACCGAAATCAACACTAGATCAATTACACTATATTAATTCACTAAATCAACTGAATCACCAAATCAAATATTGAAAATAACTTATTCAAATAACTATACCAACTTATACCATTTTATACACATTCATTAGAATACGAGACTACATATTTTTCATCACAAAAACTAGATCTTGTCATTTCAAACTGTGATTAAACATGTGTTAGAATATATTCACTACTATTCAGAGGCATACCCATGTATATACAATATTTTCCTTAGGATGACCTATGTACAGACCTCAAAACATCAAAATATGAATCTGAATTACTTTACTACTAAAACAATCACTAAAACACATACTGACCCCATCACATATTTTTGAACCAAATACATATCATCACATAATAGCATCATTATTATTCATCAGTTCAACCCAACCAACACTATTAAACACATATTATCATGAAATACTTCATGAAAAGACAGCATCAAACATAATAAAACAAATTAATCATTATCATCAAATAATATCGCAAAACCCTAGCAGATGTACACAACCCTTATAGAGCATTTCTACGTATGTATGCTCCTTTCATACTTGACATCCACGTACAAACATGTCCACATTGCAGAATATATACACGACTACCCAGAAGAAAATTCACATGTCTACATGAACATTCTAAAGCAAACATGCATACATATATGTACTTACTGAGTCAACCATTCGCTACATAACAAAACACCTATCAAACCTGAATCACGGCATACACCATAACAAATGCACACCATAACATCATCATCACAGACATATCAAATCATAAGAAGATTTTTGAATATGTTATTCATTTAAGATCTAATAGATTTTATCTATCGTCGTATTCCTTGGTGCACATCCATTTTAGATCAAACCAGTCATCAATAACGCAATACTTGTACACTTAACAATTTTATATCCATCTCCCTATATAGCTTCGACCTTAGACAATACCTTAGGTCAATCCTTTAGTAATGTCGATGGTATTCTTTACCAATATTAGATATCCATTGTCACGCTAATAACTATGGGCCAATACCATGGTAAACACCCTGGGTATTGAGAATACCATGCCGTGGAAACTATTTGTGACTTGGCTTCATCGTACCTCCCTATGCAAGAAATATTTGTTCACAGGTCCCGCATTTATTTTCAAACACTTTACCTTTAGCATTCCTCAGTCTCATAACTTTACTCCCTTGTGCAAGCTTTTGTCACATTTGTACTAGCCCATATACTCATCCTGCTACCATAATGTTTACATCTTTATCAAGTAGGTTGCCATTAAGGACAACACATTAGGCATAATGCCAAATAAAAACTTGAGGAAATGTTTGCACCTCTAGAGATTTTATCCCTCTCGGAGCTTTATAGATCTAGAGTTAACATTGATCTAGGTTGGTATAATTACTAATAATTACTAATTATTATTATTTATTTTAATTTTCAATTTTATGTAATTTCATTGAGTTCAAAGTTTAGATAACATAATGTAACAAGATATTACAACATCACTTCTATATTGGATGAGAGACACAAAACTTGACAAAATTAAATAAATATATATATATAATATATATAATATATATTAATTTTGTCACAGTGTGTCTCCATCCCAAACAGAAGTGATGTTGTAATATATATAATATATAATATAATATAATATATATATAGTCTTTTTTGATTGTGAAATGAGAGATGGATTTTGGCATATTGGTATATGATGAGTCATGGTATGGCCATGATATTGTAACTTTCGTATTTAAAAGTTAGTATATCCATAGTAAGTGGGGTGAATTTCACCGTTAAAAATATTGCTAATATTGTAAGTATTAAGTTTTAATGTGCTTAGAATGAAATTTAAATATATTACAAAAAAAAAAATTTAATTTATATGGTAAATGTATTAATTTATCTCTTATTATAATCTTAAATATTTTATTTGTGATAGAGGGTTTAAAATATTATCTCAAAACTAATTATAATATTTTTTTCCTTAGATTTAATGGAAAAAATGGATAAAATTATAGTCAAATGAATATTTTAATAAAATATTTAGATTTCCAAATGAGAGATGACCTTTGGGCATCTAGTATTGGTGAACCATGGTATTGTTATGAAGCCTATTTACAAGGTAATAATAATCATGGTAAAGTGGACATGAATATCAATGGTTAGAAATTTGGTTATATTTTAATTTTATTGTAAGTATTAAAGTTTCTATTCTTATAATTAATATTTTAAATATCTTTACAAAATCATTATAAATTGACAAGAAAACTAAAATATCTTGCCATACTAGACTGTAAATTACTTTCACTTCTTATTATTAAATAATGAGTTACAAATCTTTAATTTTTATAAAATTAAACATATTAGTATAAATTAATGTTTACATACTTTTTTATATTACACCTTCACATCTCCCTTCCTAAAGAGTTTCTCGTTGCAACGATATTATTTTATTTTATTTTATTTGTTATATAATCTACTAATATGTTATGTCAGTGTTATCCAACAAAGAATAAGAAATATCTTTGTCAAAGGGTGTATAAATCTATCTTGGAGTAGTGATTCCTAATTACTAGATTAATTTTTGCTCGTTTTGATAGTCAAAAGACAGATGAGAAGCATCGTGATTATTGGTATGATTTCTCTTGTGGTAGGTCTATCTTGGAGTAGGGATTCCTAATTACTAGAATAATTTTTGCTCATTTTGATAGCCAAAAGAAAAATGAGAAGCATAATTATTATTTGTATGATTTCCCTTGTGGTAGGTCATAACAGTAAATGAAATAATTAATATGTCTGATTTTTTATGTATTGGAAACAAATTATTATTAAAAAAAACAATAAATATTTAGATGTTTTCCCGAGCAAATAAATTTGAGGAATAAAATTATATAGTCAATCATATTAATTATTAAAATAGATTAGGCCACGATCTTGGATAGATAATGATCGGGTGCATTGCTAAGGCACTTCTTGATGTGGAGTCACCAATTCAATTCCTCACCCAATCGAAATGATATATTGAATATAATGAAATTGTTGTCCCACGAAGCTTAATTTTTTTTATTAAAATAATTTACACTTTTACAGTTTCTATAATACTCATTTGTAAAATAAAAAATTATATTATAAATAAATATGTATTTTAAGTATTAAAAATGTTACATTATAAAATAAATATAATTAATTTTTATATCTTAGGTTTAATATAGATGAGAAAAAGATATTCAATTTAATTTAATAATACCTATAGAAAATATTTATTTAAAGTAATATTAAAAATTTATATATATATATATATATATAATAATAATAATAAATTTAAAATATTTGATAAATTCAAATATATATGATTCACATAAATTAATACAATATATTTTGTTTAACGATAATTTGATTTGAAATATGTGATTGACAAAACATTTAAAAACACCCAATATTCTATGTAATACTGGAAATCAGAATGTTAACTAATGCAGTATTTTATTGAGAATAAGGAATAAGAGGGTGTGGATAGGGAGAAAATAATTTAAAATGAGAATATATGAGAAAATATTAAAAAAAAATGAGAAAATAAAATAATTATAGAAAGTATTTAATTTTTATTTATATTATTTAATATTTATATTATAAAATTATTATTTTAAAATTTATTTTATTAGAATGATAAATAAATTTAGAAATTTGTTTAAATTTAAATTTGTTTTAAAATTTTTATTGTTAATTTTAAATTTTTATAAACCTCTTCGATCCCTAAAACAAACAAAGTGTTATTTAATGATCAATATGTTTTTATAGCCTATGTAAAATAAAAAATCTAAGCAAGTGCATAAAAGAATTAGCGCCTCTTCATGCTTATGAGAGGCCAAGATTAGTGTATGTCACCTTGTGTCTTCATGCTTTATTTCAGCTGATGTATGTTGCTTAACGCCTCCCCTTGCCAATGTAATGGCAACGTAGCTGTATTTTGTCTTTGTACTTTTGTGATAATTTCCGTGGCTTAACCACCTCCTATCCTTTACTATGGGTGTTTCTCTTAGACACGAATGGTGGACCTTTCGAACATGTTCTCTTCCGTATTGTTAACATCTTCTTTTGCGGAATCTAATTTTCTATTGTATCACAATAGGTATGTCTCGAGAATTAGGATATTATTTGGATATTAGTGGGAAATAATAGATTATTTATTCTTATTCTTATCTTATTCATTATTTTAATATTTATTTCACATTTAGGTTTATAATCGTGTATTTTTGTACTTTGAAAACCTGAAATTCGAGTGTGGTTTTTTTTAGATAATTATTTATTTTAACTTAGTTGTTTTTATTAAGTCATCTTACGAGTATCTTGAGTTTAAAATTTTTATGATCTCATTTTTACTTGGGTTGTTTGCTAAATATAATGTTAAACAAACAAAGACAACAACGACAGCAAAAAGAAATATTTCATGAACCAAAAGAGTTTAAGGAAGAAAATACAACTTACAATCATCTTTGATAAGTAACATTTCCCGGCCCTGGGGCATTAGGTCCCTCGCTAGGTCGTAGAGGAGGACGAAAGGCCTCATGCACATGGACTTTTGTATGTTCCATTGAGCGTTGAAGTTGGTCTTGTCGATCCTATATCATTTTCTGATCACGAGAGAGTAATATTAGCCTATCAATATTGTCCCCCTGGTTGTGCTGAAGGTAGTTCATAAATGCTATCACCTCATTCAGGTTATTGTGTAAATCATGAGCTATTTGTTCCACTAGAAGGGTGACCTGACAAATCTCAGCTTCCAAGGAATCAAATGGGGCAGAGAACTCTACTCTCCTTTCCGAATTGACAGGTTGTTGGTCCACCACTTCTCCCACATCCCACCGTTTTGCATGGTGGAAAACACTTTAGCCTCGAGGCCCTTTCCGCTTGCGAGCATGGCCTCATTGTCCTTTCATATTCCTTTAGCATGCTCACACCAAAAACTCCCACCGAATCTCCCACGATAATTTCCCATCGATGGAAGTAACCCCAAAAATATTCCTTGTAAGGAGCACCACCCAAATAATGTTGAACAAAAGAGATGAATATCCACCCATCAAATATGTCCACCTTCAGAACATCGAACTAAGAAAAGACCCTAGTTACCTACACGAGACCCCAATGCCCTGGAACATGATCACAACCCAACTACCAGAATCCATGGGGTGTACCCATGCCCTACCAACAAACAAGAAACCTAAAGACAATGAACCCACCAACACCTTGGTTCACCAAAGATGAAATATTGAAGGGACAACTAAGACACCCAACCTTTTGGCTAGCACCACATCTAGTGGCCTCATCAAACAACACCAATAAACCCATGAAACCCTCAGCACACACCAATTCAGACCACCCAAGACACAATTATTACCAATTATAACAACCATGCTTGGGAATTTTACCTCGAAGAAGCGATGCCACAAACAACGAAGGTAAAATCAATGAAAGAACACTCAAAGTGAACTTTGACTCGCGTAATCTCCTGGTGCTTGTCATCCATCACTATAGGGCATAATGAACTACAATCCTAAACAATTATTCGCTTAATAACCTCTAAGACATAAGCAACTCCAAACTTGTCATAATTGCTACAATACACATGTCACTGAATGATGGGAATACTAACGATAGGTCCTATAACCTCCCTGCACATATGAAAACTTTATTCCGTTGTTATCTCACCTCCCATCCCCTATAACAACCAATATAATCCAATAAGTGCACAAACAACACATATACTCATAATGACCTTTAGAAAATTCACCTCCTGCACATTAGCTAAATCGTCCTACGAACACCTCATCATATTGAATGTCGCATGTGGAATGGATTTAATGCCCCCTTGTGACTCAAAGCTTCATGTTTCCACCTCCATTAGGGATTTGAGATAATTATTTCAAACAAACAACATATTCTATAATTTTTTTGTTAATCAAATTATGAAATAAAATTATATTACACACATACATATAAATACACAAGATAATAAATAGATTATAGCTTTATGAATGTACAATAAAAGTCACAATCATTTAACTAATTAATTTGTTCTTTGACAAAAAGTCATAGATAAAAAAAATTGCCAAGATCTAATTACCTCATTCTTCCATATAATTTATCTTCAAAGAGATTCCTCTCTTTGATAAGATATTCATTAACACATGTGGAATGAAACAATTTCATTAAGACTATTAAATATTCCTTTAGGAATGAATTCTAACTTCACTTCCTCTTTTATAACCAACAATTCTATTTGTATATGAACTATAGGGCCTAAATTTTTTCTTCATCACGAAACATGAAAAGCGTCAAGCAATTTTCACCCGTTTAAAAAATCATGGAGAAAACAAACTTTTCCAACCTTTTCTTAAATTCGATAACTCCATACAACCTCGGTATATTGTTTCTTAATTCATCATTATTTCTTCATTTATCAATTGTTTGTTTGATTTAATTAATTTTTTGTTGATAATAATTTTTCAAATTAAAAGAAGACCTAGTTGGAAATAGTTATATGACACTGCTCGCAAAGAAACTCGGAATTGATAACACATGCCTTAATTGGTGAAGTAGGATAGCCATACAAGACATCAAAGGGGATATTGTTTCTAAAACAAGATATGTATTGTTCATTCAGAAATGTGTAGACAATTTATCCATTGTTTCTGACCATCATTAAAAATATTCCTTATTTACTCTTGTAGAAATTTATTAAGAAGAAAGTTGTGACAAGGTTCTTAAAAAATTATGCTATAGTATAGAAGGATTTTATCTAATTTATTTGGATCAACATTTTTGTTTTCTATAGAAGTACACTCCACTGAATAAGAATACAAAAATAGGCTTTCGTGATTTCTTAATTATATTTTTCTTTCTGTTATATTTAATTACATAAGGAGGAGGTGAAGTGATTTCTAAAATGCTTTTCTTCCATTTAAAAAATATTAATATAATAAAAAATATTAATTTTTTTTCTAATAGAATAGTAGAAAGTGTGGCAACCCATTGGGCTCCCAACACAATTCCTACTTTTCCAATTTGCATAGCATGTGTGCAAGACATTAGCATGTACTGATTAATATATAATTTTACCTTATATAATTCGCTATCAATAAAGTAGTGTTGCTCTCAAGAATTGATAATTGAAGCTGAACCTTATCGCATTTTCTATCAATGAAGTAGTATTGCTTTCAAGAATTGATAATTGAAATTGAGAAGTATGGTGAATAAATTTATTTAATTGCTTTGTTGTGCGTATACTTATAATATTTTTTGAAATATAAGTATTGCTAAGCATTGCCATTTTTGTTTCCTTTACATAACTCTACAATTTAATTATTTGGGATTGAAAAATACTTTTCATTGTAACGATAAAAAAGTTTTGAAGTATCACTAAATTTCCTGACGTTGGATTTATCCAAGTAAATTACTATACAAAATATATGTTCCTAACATATTCATCATGACGTTGGGTTACTCCTGCTTTACCCACAGTATGCCTGTAGACCTATGCATAAATCATTTTGCTAGGAATAGATATGACTTACCAAGTGAAAACTTCATTAATAGTGATGGTTAAGGCCCTATTAATCAATTCCCATGTGGAATGATTTATTAATGACAACATAGACTAACCCCTAGCGATATACAGTTATCAGAATGCCAATTAACCCTTAACCACATATATATATAACCTTCCCTCTTTAACCATTGGTTACATATGTTTTAGCACATAAATGCTCTTTTCCTTTATAAACAATTTAAAAAGAAAAACCCCGCAAAACATACCTTTTTTCCTTTATATGGCTTTTGCACAGTTATCAAGGTTACCTTTATTGCAATTGGCCATCGTAGTTACCCACTGTCTTACCACATATATGCTCTTTCGCGCCCCCGACTTCGATATGCGACTATCAAAACAATTAAACCACCCTTTTATATTAAAAGACTTGGGTGAGATACTTTACCGAATACAAAGGGAATACCTTGAAATCCCAACCTGAACACATAAGCCCAGAATTCAAAGTTTATATACTCTCAACCATAATATTCATCAGGTCTGTTAATACCAAACCCTTTCACCTTGTTTCTCCGATCTCTAAAACACCCAACCTCTGACCAAATCTTAACCTTTCATTGTATCCTCCGATCAAATCTTGACTGTCCATTGTATACTTCGATCCAATGGTTCGAATTACTCCCAACTGTTTAAACTTGTGCACCTATTTTCCACCATTGATATGCACTGAAAAATATCTAACAGCTATCGTTGATGTCAGGTAGATAATAAACACGAGGATTGACAACCCGATAGAGTGGTTTCCTCTCTCCTCTTGTTGCCATGCATCATTTCATGAGGGGAATCGGGTGCGTCGCACTCAATACTGCTTACAATTTTGAGGCCACCTGAAATCTACTTTCACTGTTTAAAAACTACCGATGTGATATTTGGCATTTGATCTTCGAGATCCAACGCTTGTTGTTCATCATTTCTTCACTTCTCATTTCCGCTTCACTTAGGTTTTATCCAACTTCCTCACAGTTTCTGTGGTTTTCGGCTTTCTTTTGGGATCTCAAAATTTGGCTGCTCCAAATATTATTTAGTCTTCGAATGGATTCAACAACCCATTCATTTCCACTGCATTTAGTTTCCTCTATGTATTTTCCTGCACACATCTGCTACACAGAACATCCTAACTCATTCATTCATCCACTAATTGATATCCAATAACACACTTGTATATTGGAAATTAATCTATGTGCATATATATATATATATATATATATATATCAACAATAATTACATAATGAGTCACTCTATCTTTCGTCGGTTTGATCTTCTAATTTAATGGCATTTGTTCATTATCTGCCCGTAGGCTTACAAGTACTCCAATATGCTATCTGTCTACCTTATCCAACCTCTTCAACCTTTATATTTCTAACCTCTTTCTTTGCCTTTTAGGCTTACATTTATACAAAGGGATTCTAAAACCAATTCCTGGTTTAAATCCATAGATTCCTCAACTAAATCCTAAAATGTTTTTCCCATCACTAAGGATTCTCTGAAATGCACAGAATCATGAAGTGAATCCTAATTTAAGATTTACAATCAATTGTAAATCCTCTCATCACTCAACTATCTTGAATCTCTCATGTTCTCCTACATTTCAGAACATTTACAATTATTCCTGACAATATTCAATTAACTCTTATTCTCATTAAAATCACTCAAAACATTAAATAATTACAGTAAATCAATGCTTAGGAAACCAAGTTCCTTGAAACACAAAGCCTCTTATGTCTATTAGAATACAATAAGGATGTTGAGCTAAATGCTTCTGCATCAGAGTCCCCATGTAAGAAAGTTTATGACCAACTGGTTATAAGTCTGGATAATTGTTTCCTCCTGGATCCCATACTTTATTTTCTAATATGTCTCTACTTTCCAATTGTTCTATTGTTGTTGTATGCTGTTGTTCTCTAGGTATCCATTCATTATGTTGCAATGCTCCTCTTTCCCTGCTTTCATAGTTTTGTACTGTCTTCCTCTTGTTGTCACTCCTCTCTTTTCTTGTTGTTGTCTTCTTCTGAGACACTTTCATCATTAACTCCCTCATCAATTCAATTTCTTTGTCCAGCATATCCTCTGTTTGTTGATTGTTTCCAAGTCGTCATTGATGAACTCTCATTCTTGCTTGTTCTTCACTTATTCTGATTGCCTCCTTTTCATCCTTACCCTCTTCTTTACTGTTATTTTGCACCGTTTCAGTGGCTACTATATTGTCTTTTAGAATAATTTCCTACTTCTGTTTCCTGCACCTGTCAACTTCTTCTTGATTATTGTTTATGACAACTTCTTTGCCATCCTTCTTTAGCAATTTATCCTGAACATTTATCATTTGCTCTTCTAACTTTCTTCTTCAAAAGTCTAATTCTCTATATAACTCAATTATTTTACTTGGAGTGAACTTTGCAAATTTTACACAATCTCCTATTTCTTCATTTGTTATTGATCCAACATCACATGGTCCTGCTTCCTCTACTCAATCTTTCTTGATATCATTTGGTAGATGTTCCTCCTCTTCTTCTTTCACTTGGTTGTCCTCCTATGCCAAATATGTCCCAAATTCTGCAACAACATCCTCAATTAAAGAAAATCATTATAATAAAAAACAAAAGGTCTTTGTACCTCTTCTTCCTTTGCCAACACTTCAGTATGTTGCTCTGATCTCTCTTTTCCTGTCAACATATCAATATGTTGATTCAAACTCAAAGGATTCTTGAGATTGTCAGCTAGTCTCTCCTTCTCATCATTTGTTTCAATGATGTCTTTCAACACTTGTCGACTATAGTGAATTGATTCTTTTCCAGCCTCTTTATTGTATTCCGCTTCAAAACTTTCATCTTCTGGAAGGTATTCTTTCATGTTTTTGATAGCTTTGAAAGACTCCCTATCTTCTCCCAAACCTATAATCATACACAAATCATTAATTTTAAAAATACAAGACCTTTTGGTCTCATTTGATGCTTCAGTCATCAATTCTTCTGGTTGCTTTGAATCATTCATATGATTCAACTCCTGTTTCTCTTCATCACTTTCAAAAGTTTATGGTCCATGTTCTTGTTCACATATCGAAACTTCAACATCTTCTTGAACATCTTCCTTTTGTTCTAGCCCAACTCTTTCGAGCCTCTCTATCCTCTGTTTGGCATCTATAATTTGTTCAACTTCCCTTAGCTCCTTTATTATCTGCATATTCACCTACTTATTCCTCTTCTCTTGTAGCCTCTGCCACTTCACTTTCTTTCTCATTACAGAGCCATGCTTTTGGTCTACTTCATTTATTTGCAACACCTCCATTATCACTTCAATATGAACTACTATCTTAGCCTCTTCTCTATCATATTCTTCATCACTCATTCTCATGCCATTTTCCTTGGCATCCTTCTCCTTTTGTCCTCTGTTCTGATCTCTTTCAGAACCTCTATTATGACTGTCACTAGTTATCATCCTCTCCCTCTCTAAGAGTTCCTCACTCACTTCACGATTAGTTGCACTAAAGCCTCTACAACAGCAAGCTCCCCCTACTACCACTTACCTCACCAAGATCTTCTCACTTAGTCTTTTGGTAAGCAATTGATTCTCTATCTTTGGAACCTCGTTTGAGCAATTCTCTTTGCTCCTTCTAAGCTTCAACTCATTTTCACCTTCATAAGAACATAATTGTCCCCTTTATCCAATCTCTATTGGAATTCCTCAAGTTTCTGCTACATTATGCTTTCACTTAGAAGCTCTTACCAGCTTCTTTTATCACTTAGCAATTCTACCCACATCCTCTGTGGAATTTCCTTTGGGAGTTGCAACAATGCTTTTGCATCAATGCAAAGACTACAACTTTCTAATCTTCAAATCCAAATAAAACCAAATCATCTTACATTTAAGACCTCTATCTGATATTATCCTCCCATTCACCTACACTTTTGAATGGACTATTCTTTCCACAAGCCTTCCTTCAGTTGTATCTTCAAACTCTGTTACTTCCCAAACTTATAAAGTCCTTGTGATAGTTTAACTACTATAATCCTGCTCTAAATATCATTGATCCAATGTCTGCTAATCAAAAAAATACCTTCACGTACCTTCGGGATCTCGCCATTTCTGCAAATTTGTTTCAACAGCTCTTTATGCTTCCACTGCACAAATTCTCATTATTCAGCTACTGTCAATCATATTTAGAATCTGATACTTTCCTCCAATCTTCCACTTTATCTTGACAAAGCTTAACTATCAACAACAATTTCTCCTTTGTTGAGTTTTTTTTTCTACTCAGAAATACTTAACAGTTTCTTCCATTACTGCTTCTGAAGGCTTGATCTTCTTTTGCTGAGAAACTTCACTAGCCACAACCATCAATATTCCATGTATTTTTTTATCCAACAAAATTCAAATCAGAGTTAAATAAAACAAAACCTGTATGATTTCATAAGAAGTCTCCATTGACCCTTCACATTCAAGTGAATCTCCATTCTCCAAGCATTGTTGTGGATTCTTTATGTTTTTGCAATCTCTTCTTAATTCTTACTCACCTACCTCAGAGAAATTAAATATTCTTCTCCATTCTCCTAGATTTACTCAGGTTGCTTCACTATTAGATTAGAATATGATCTCCCTTTCCTGCATACACATCTTTCCACATATCAATGTTCTAAACTCTTTCAAAGAAACTTTCACACCTGATTCCTTTGTTCAGCTATGATACGAAAATGATGCAGGGTTACCCCTACTTTACCCACAGTATGCATGTAGACCTATGCATAAATCATTTTCCGAGGAATAGATATCACCAACCAGGTCAAAACTTCATTAATATTGATGGTTAAGGTCTTACTAATCAATTCCCATGTGGAATGATTTGTTAATGCCAACATAGGCTAACCCCTAGCCATATACACTTATTGGAACCTCAATTAACCCTTAACCACACACACACACACACACACATATATATAACCTTCCCTATTTAACCATTGGTTATATATATTTTAGTGCATAAAATGCTCTTTTCGTTTATAAACCATTTACAAAGGAAAATGCCGCAAAACATACATTTTTGCCTTGATACGGCTCCTGCACAGTTACCAAGGTTACCTTTATCACAATCGACCATCACAGTTACCCATAGTCTTACCACATATATGCTCTGTTGTGCCTCCGACTCTGATATGCGACTATCAGAACAATTAAACCACCCTTTTATATTAAAACACTCGGGTGCGATACTTTACCTAATACAAAGGGAATACAGTGAAATCCTGACCTAAACACACAAGGCTGAACTTCAAAGTTTATATACCTGCAACCATAATATTCATCAGGTCCATTAATACCAAGCCCTTTAGCCTTGTTTCTCCAATCTTCGAAACACCCAACCTCCGATCAAATATTGACTATCCGTTGTATCCTTCGATCCAACGGTTGACAATACTCTTGACCATTTAAACCCACACACCTATTTTCCACCATTGATCTGGACCCAACAGATCTGACGGCTGTCGTTGATATCGGGTAGATAATAAGCATGAGGATTAACCACCCGAAAAAGTGGTTTCTTCTCTCCTCTCGTTGTCACACATGTTTTGATGAGTGGAATCAGGTGCACTGTGCTCAATACACTTATAGATTTGAGGCCACCCGAAATTCGCTTTCATTGTTTAAAAGTCGTCGATCCGATATTTCTCCATCTCATCTACAATTGGATCCTGGGCATTGATCTTCAAGATCCAAGAGTTGTTGTTCATCATTTCTTCACTTCTCATTTTCCCTTCACTTAAGTTTTGCACTACTTCCTCAAGGTTTCTGTGATTTTCGGCTTTCTTCTGGGATCTCAGAATTCTTCTCCTCCAAACATTATTTAGTCTTCGAATGGATTCAATGACCCATTCCTTTCCACTGCATTTCTTTTCCTCTATGTATTTGCTTGCACACATCTACTACATAGAACATCCTAACTCATTCATTCATCCACTAATTAATATCTGATAGCACACTTATATATTGGAATTTAATCTCTGTGCATATATATATATATTATATAATAATATAATATATAATATATATATATAATATATATATATATTAAATATATATATATATCAACAACAATACATATGAGTCTTCTATCTCTCCTCAGCCTGATCTTCTAATTTAATGGCCTTTCTTCATTATTTGCCCGTAGGCTTACAAACACTCCAATCTGCTATCTGTCTACCTTATCCAACCTCTTCAACCTCTCTATTTCTAACCTCTACCTTTTCCTTTTAGGTTTACATTTATAAAAAGGGATTCTAAACCTAATTCCTGGTTTAGGTCCATAGATTCCTCAACTAAATCCTAAAACCTCTTTCTCATCACTATGGATTCTCTCAAATTCACAAAATCATGAATTGACTTTTAATTTAATATTTACAATCAATTCTCAATCCTCTCATCACTCAACTATCCTAAATCTCTCATGTTCTCCTACATTCGAGAACATTTATAATTATGCCTCACAGTATTCAATTAATTCCTATTCTCATTTAAATCACTCAAAACATTAAATAAATACATTAACTCAATGCTTAGGAAACCAACTTCCTTGAAACACAAGACCCCCTATTTCTACTAGAATACAATAAGGATGTTGAGTTGAATGCTCCTGCATCACATCATCACTATCATGGCCATTCCTGTATTATTCCTATTCCTTTCGCATAGAAATATTTTTTTGCATCTAAAAAAATCAACTTTGGTTTTTATTTACATCTAATAATGAAATCCTTTACTGAGAAAGAATATATTTTTTTATTTATTTTTCCAATTTGAAATAAAAGGTTTCCTTAGACGGGGGCAAACTTTGCACTACAACTTGAGCTAGGGTTGGAGTTTGTGATAGGGTTTTGACTTATGTTACCATTGCAGGACGCGTAGTGGGGAGTGC
The DNA here is from genome assembly GCA_000404065.3 of Pinus taeda. Lineage (NCBI taxonomy): Eukaryota > Viridiplantae > Streptophyta > Pinopsida > Pinales > Pinaceae > Pinus > Pinus taeda. The sequence continues at coordinate 25,282 of APFE030575544.1, forward strand.
TTCTCCCTGCTACAGTTAGGTAGTTACAGAGGGAAGTAAGGACGTGGGGAAGAAGCATTTCAAAAAACCTTTGGAGAAGGTATTAAAGGCGAGAAGCAAGGGAACATTGGGAAGAAATGAACTTCAGGTACAGGAAGGGAATCAATAGGACACAAGTAAAGAAAAGGAGAATGGAAGCAGCAGTGAAAGAATTATTCCCCTAGTCATATTCAGTGATCCAGTAATACAAGCACATAGGGATCATATGACGGAACATGTGATTATATGTAAGTTCATGGGGTTATGGCTAACAGAGAGGGTGTAACATGTCTGGATAAGGAGCCATTGGAATCCAAAGCGGGAAATACATCTACATCTGAGTCTAAGGGCTTCTTCACAGTGGTGTTCACAATCTTAGAGGACAAAGATAAAGTGTTTGAAGGGGGGCCATATTTCTATGCTGTGGCAGGACTCTGCATGCGACCATGGATGATGAATTTTGTCTTGGAACGTGAAACATTCACATAATTATTGGTTTGGATCAAACTATACTCCCTTCCTCTGGATTATTGGCTACCAGAATCTTTGAAAATAATAGGCAACAAGCTAGGGCATTTTCTAAAGATCTCATAGGAAACTCTGAAAGGAAAATATACCTCCTTCGCCTGAATATGTGTGGAAATGGACTTATCTGGAGCCCTTTTGGAAGAAATAATTTTAGAACTGTATGATGAAGAATGGGTGCAAATTGTTGACTATGAGCACATCCCATTTAGGTGCCACAAATGCCATGAACATGGGTATCTATTCAGAGACTTCCCAACAATTAATAGGGAAGGTAATGGGAAAACTTTTGTGGAGAGAGAGCACGAGGGTTTCACCAAGGTTGGGGGCAAAGGAAAAGGGGGTAAATATCCACACAATAAGATAAATGAAGACAGACATACAAGACACAATAGTTTCAAGATCCTAGAGGAAGAATAGGGGAGCAAGGATACAATCCAGGACATGGAGAACATAACCAAGGAGCAGGATAATGAAGCTGACATGCAGGATATCACAGAAAACAACCAGCAAAAGGATGATCTACCAAGCTATGTGGATATCAGTAGGGACCATGAGATGACTCCAAGTGAAGCAAGAATGGAAGACCATGAAGTACAGGAGATTCTAGCTAGGGAAAATCTAGACCTAGAGAAATTTCTGGAACAAGGAAAGAGCATAGGAATGGACTCCCTGCCAAAAGCGGATTATGAAAGAGTACAACAACTCTTTCTATCCATGTCACAATTGAAGGGAGTTGGAGTCAAAAGAAATCATGAAAGCTAGGAACCAAGTGGGGTCAAAATGATGGAGAATTCACAGGCACAATATCCAAAGAACTCAGGTAGGAAAAGAGGAAGAAAAAGATAGAATGAGCTACTAAACGAATGTGGAAAACTATTGATCAAATTAGGGATGAAAGATCTCACCAATTATTCCTTTCCAAACCTTTCTTAATGAAGCTCACAAGCTAGAATATTAGAGGCATAGGAAATGAAAGGAAACAAAGAAATCTTTGTAATAGAATGGAAGAAGAAAAATGGGACATGGTTTTTATTCAAGAGACAAAATGTTCGATGGATAAGATAAGATAAATTCACAATAAGTGGTTAATCAAGTATGAGTATCTAGAGGTTAAGTCAAATAACTCAGCAGGAGGGATTCTCACACTATGGGTTCCACAGAAATTTGGAATCCTAGATGCTAAAGCATCGAGGAACTATATCTCCTTGGTATGTCAACCTGTAGGTGATAAGGAGATATACATGATCAAAAATGTTTATGCACCTCAAAACCAAGCATAAAAACTCAAGCTTCTCACCTCCTTGGAGGAACTAAGAGCAAGACATCCCAGTATGCCCTGGATCATTGCAAGAGATTTTGATATGATAATATATTTCAGAGAGAAAATGACGTATTAGATAACTAGGCCGAGATTCCATGGCCTTCTAGAACTTCATTATGAACATGGGACTAGTGGACACTGAGATAATAAATGGAACCTTCACATGGAACAACAATAGGGGAGGGGCTTCTCAAGTTGCTTCCAAACATGATACGTTCATTATTTTAGAGGACATCCTTCTCACAAGCCCTGCTATAATAGCTTCCATTCTACTCTTTGGAGGATCAGATCACTGGCCTGTATAGCTGGAAGCCACCTTTATGGGCACACCGAGTAACAAACCTTTGAGATTTGAAAATGCCTAGCTCTCTCACCCTAAATTCACTAGTAACATTGATAAATGGTGGAGAGAGGAGTTGAACATTCAAGGCACTAAAATGTTCATGCTCCAATAGAAACTTAAACATATCAAATCAAGACTTAAAGCTTGGAACAAAAAGGAATTTGGCGATATCTTCAAAGCCAAAAGAGGAACTGAGTAGAAGCTCTAGGAGTTCAATTAGATCAACATCACAAATGGCTTCACCGAAGAGCGGAAAAAACTAATTGACCCTTTGTAGGAAGAATGGGAAGATTAATGCTTACAAGAGGAAATTTTTTGGAGGGAGAAATCAAGGATACAATGGATTAGAAAGGGAGAAAGAAATACAAAGTTGTTCCATAAATCCACTATGGCTCACAGGACACACATCAAAATCATAAAGATCAAAGATTCTCAAGGGATTGAGCTTGTCTCTCACAATGATATGGAATCGGTCCTTGTACAACACTTCTTCAATATTGCAAAGGAGCTAATGTAGGATAGATCCAGGTTCATTGACCATTTCACTCAGTATATCCCTCAGCTGGTTACTAGAGAGGACAACCACAATCTTAACAAACCAGTGTCGGAAGAGCAGGTCAGTGAAGTGATTAATGAAATGTAGAATGGAAATGCACAAGGCCCGGATGGATTCAATGTAGACTTCTTCAAAGCCTGCTGGGATATAGTCAAATAGGATATCCTTGAGGTCATGGAGGACTCAAGAAAATCCAAAAAGGTTATGATGGCTCTTAATGCTTCCTTCATAGCTCTGATCCAAAAATAGGAAATTCCATGACTCCGGATGGTTTTTGACCCATAGTCTTATGTAATGTAGTGTGTAAAATTATTTCCAAAGTGATAGCTAATAGACTCAAGCCCCTTCTACCTTCTCTCATCTCAGAGGAGAAAACAGGCTATGTGGAAGGAGGACAAATTCTCAACAATATCATCCAAGCTCATGAGGTGGTACACTCTCTCAAAACTAACAAACAAGCTAGTATGATCATTCAGTTGGACCCAGCAAAAGCCTATGACAAGCTAAACTAGTCTTACATAAGAGCAATTCTAAAATCCTATGGCTTTGACCAAAATTAGATAAGATGGGTTATGGCACTGGTCACCACAACCAGTTTTTCCATACTACTTAATGGAGATCCATCAATAACCTTCACACCCTCTAGACGATTCAGATAAGGAGATCCACTCTCGCCGTTACTCTTCGTCCTCATGATAGACGAGCTAGGTAGAGTGATCAAAATGGATAATGTTGAAGGATGAATCCAGGGTATCAACTCACCATGGATAGAGTGGCAAACACTCATCAACAATTTGTGGATGACACAATGTTGGGGGCCATACCCACAATCACGGAAGCCGGAGAAGTTGAAAACATCTTAAATGACTTTGCTATCGCAGTAGGCAAAAAGGTAAGCCTCAACAAGTCCAGAGTCTTGTTCTTAACGCTAAGATTGGTATTCAGATAAACATTACAAGAATTCTTGTGTTTCAAAGGGAAAAACTACCTTCTAAATATATTGGCATTCCTCTTACTGACAAACCTCTAAGCAAGAAAGTGTTGGAGCCAATATTAAATAGACTTCAGGACAAGGTTAGAAAATGGACATGTAGGTCACTAAATTTGGTAGGGCGCCTTATGCTCACACAGGTGGTCTTGCAGGCCATTCCCATTTTCATGTTTTCAGCTCTTCCTGCTCATCAAGGCATTAAGCAACAGATAAGGAGCATATAAAGGGACTTTCTATGGGGTGGAGGGGAAGAGAAAAAGAAGTGGGCCTTAGTAGCTTGGGACAAGCTTTGCAAGCCCAAAAGCCATGGCAGATTGTGGCTTCATGATCATGAGGCCCTCAACAATGTTTCAGGAGCTAAGCTATGGTGGAGATTGATCAAGGAGGCGACTGCTCCCTGGGCTAAGCTTTGGAAACAAAAATATGCCAAGTATTGTCAGGAGATGGATCAAATTGGAATGTCAGGAAAAATCAGGGGCTCCTATATTTGGAACCTGGCCTGGGAAAATAAAAGTATTGTTCAACAACATTGTTTCTGGTAAATCCGAGCAGGGGATCTTGCTTGATTTTTGGAGGACAACTAGAAATAGGAACTCAACCTTTATGGGGATGAATTAGCAGCTCTCAAGAGTGACACAGATAGCAAAGGTTTGTTTCTGGTAAAATACTACTGGGAGCAGGAAAGGAATAATGGAAAATGGAGGAACTAGAAGGATCTAGGACACAGTGATGAAAGTCCTCCGAAGGCCCAAGCAGACGCTCTCACCTAGGATCTAGAGCATAGAAGGATTATGGTTTCCTCCTCACCTAGCCAATTAAGATGGGGCAAAAACACAGAAGGTAACTTTAACCTCAAAGAGGCTAACCAGGAAGTTAAAGGATTTAACTATTTGAATCCTGATCAAGTCTGGAAGAAACTATGGCAAAGCCCTCACTAGATGAAAATAAAGTTATTCATCTGGCTATTACATCGAAGGAAGATCTTAACTTGGGAGAATCTCCTAAAGAAAGGCTTCATTTGTCCTTCCAAATGTTACCTCTGTGGCTCACATGAGGAGATGATGGAACACTTTCTCAACCTTTGTCCTTTCACATCCAAGTTGTGGGACTGGGTGGCCTCAATCTTTAAATAAACTGATAGGGATAGTTTCAACATATCCAACACTTAGAAGATCTGGAGGAAGAACTTCTCAGGGAATGATATTATTAATAAAGCCTGGATTTTGATTCCAGGCTTTGTCATCTGGAATGTTTGGAAAGAGTGTAATAGTCAAATCTTCAAAAAAAAAACAAGCAAGCCCCAACACATAATTGATGAAATTCTAAGGCAGCTTAAAGACACAGTAAGAAGCTTGTTAAGGACACTTCCTAAGGATCCTCCTCTGCCCCAAGAGGAGAGTATTATACTTCATTTTTGTCTCGAGTCCATAAGTCTTCAGGGAATAATAAAGGGAGTGAACCAAATAAATACAAATGATAACCCTTGGAAGCTGACTCCTTATGGTTTGTTAAAGGTTAATATAGATGGAGCATCTAAGGGCAACCCAACATTAGTTGGCTTTGGGGAGGCCATAAGAGATGATTAGGGGAAAATAAATAAAATCTTCCATGGTGACATGGGGAAGGCCACTAATAACATGGCTGAGCTCATGGCATTAGAGCAATTCTTTGAAATCCTGGTGCATTCAATTCACATAATGTTATAATTGAAGAAGATTTAGAATTGATTATTAGAGCGGCCAAGAAAATATGCAATGGAAGTTCTCGTGAAAAGATGTCGAAGCATTGGAAGGTTTTGTAGGTCTTTCACCGTATCTACTCCCACCCGCAAACCCTAAAAACTCTTACATTTGTCCATGTGAAAAGGAAACCTAACATGTTAGCAGATCGTTTGGTCAGCGAAGGAGTCACCAATAGGAACAAGGATTCTTAGTATGCTTGGGATTTGTTGCCTACAGGCAAACTATGGGAGGATTGTCTTTGTCAAGTGAACAAAGTTATGGAACTATGGATTAACAGGATGGATCAAAGGGGTTTAGGAATCAGGCGGGGGGATGGATAACCCTAAACCGTCTACCCTTTTTGGTTTTGGCTGCCTTCCAAAGCTCTGATCTCTATTGGTTGGATGGTGAAAGGATTGACTCGGGAAGTGCCACAAGTTTGGTCATCCATTTTCATATTTCTTAGATGGTGCTTGACAAATTATCTAGGAGGAAGGCTCAAGCACTCCCTGCTCGATTGGATTAATGGCTCTCGCTTGGCAAAAGAGCATGCATTCTTTTCCGCAAGACGATCAATTCAAAACCACAAGTGGTATATCAAACGGGGTTCGAGTGGTTTCTGGTTTTTTGAGGTTGGCCCCTGATTCCACTCTTCATGTGACATGTTGCAGCGAGAGGTGAGGGAAAACCGCCCTCATCTGCTGGTCAACCCTCGCGCATCTCATCAACCTAATATCTACGAAGACCGTCAGATCTAAGTTGGGTGATCAACAGTGGTGATATGTTCATGTTAGTTGGTTTGGTGTTTCGGACCCAAAAATGTTTAGAGAGCTATGCCTAAAGTTTTCATCAAGTCCGTAAGAAAGTTTTAAGTGTGGTTTGTTGTGGGATTCCTTATGGTCCTCGACGGGTTGTTTGTGGCCTTTTTGTGGGCCTCTTTTCCATGGACTGATCTTTCAAGGAGTTCAAGGTTTCATTTGGTGCACGCCAGTACTACCAGATGGTTTATTGATTGCTTTTTTCCCTAATTGTTTGGTTGAATCTCCTCGGTTTTTCTTGTTTAAGCTTCTCTTGGTTTTTGGTGCGTGGTTTGGTTTCTCCCTACCCTACTATCTGTTGAACTCTCACAGAGCGGGTGCGGCTTCATGTAAATTATGTATTATTGGCTAGTTTAATAGAAGGTCCTACTCTTACTTGCTTAGAAATAAAAAGTTTCTTTATAAAACATCTATTTTGTTTTAATGAGTTTATATTTTTATGAAATGATTCAAGATATATGATATATAGTACTTCAATTTTAGTTTGTACATACGTTGTTACAACTTATCAGATACACCATCAATGTCTGTCATAGTACTGACTAAAATATTTATCCACTATCATTATTTGTCGCAAGAAAGTGCAATGGGTGAAGAGTTTGCCTTCTTTCACGTCATAAAATATTTGGGAAAATTCCCAATCGCTCACCCATTGCTGCTGACATTTAGAATCCTGCCTCAGAAACTAGTAGTGATTTTGTTTCCCATCACAAATACGCAGCCATTTTATTAATATCTCTGGTTCCCTCCTAGTTTTCCTCGACATAGAACGTTAATATATCTCGTTTATCTTTCTCATATAATGTCATAGAACGAATTTGTATTTCTATTATACTATTTATACAATAATAAGGTGGGGCTACTCATACATTTTCGGGTCTTCGTAATCATCCCTGAAATAAAGAATTGCATGATATCTTTTTTGTTGTATTATTCCGATAAATTCGCAAAAAATCTTTTTTTCATTTACATTCAAGTTTAGCCACTAATTTTATTTGTTAACTTGTTTTCCTTGGAAGTTGAGAACGTAGTCATGATTAATAGTCGTTAGAATCAAGATCATGGATCAAGAATATAGGTAAAATATATAGTGTCTTTTATTATGGGATTTGAACTGATTTTTATTGAGTGTATTATTAAATTTTTTTGACGTGAAAGTTACTTATTCATGTTTTTATTAGTGTGTTTATATATATAAATATTTGAATAATGGGAGAGTTAAAGAAGTGAGTGGGAATATTTATAAAAATTAATCACCCATCAATAAAGATTTACGTTATTTTCACCACACCTTATTTATCAGAGTTTAAAATTACAGAAGGAAAATACTAATACCAAAGGCATAGGCTTAATTACAAGCTAGCAGAATATTTGATCTAATGCCAATTTTAGAAAACAAATAACTATTCCATAAAAGAAGCATATTTTATAAATTCATAAATAATCTTATTACACAAATCTTTTTAATTTTATATATACATGAGAATTAAAAGGTTCAAACCATATGAATGGGAAACAGAAGACCATATTGCTAATAAGAAACTAGCTAATTATTCTAGTCTCCTTACACCTTTGATATATGAATATATATGTGAGATATTCAGTTGTATTATTCTATAATTATATGGATATGTACTTTATTTCAGAATGGGGATTTCATATTTTAAATTTTTTTATTGAAAATTATTACATAGATGACGAGGATTTCATAAAGAGAGTATTTATAATTATAAGTTTTTTACTCAAAATTATTACATCAATAATCAAGATTTCGAAAATAAAGAATATTCATAATTGTATCTATAGATACACAATATAATTGATCTCCAATCCATTTTTTTTAATGTTTTTTCTTTAATTATATTTTATTTTTTCAACATGTTTAATTCATACATTTCCTTTCATGATCAAATATCAATTTATTCGAACTACATTACCCTACATTTTTTGAGCCTTTTCTTTCATCTAACCACATAGATAGAGGCTTGGGCATTCCATTCGCTAGTTAGACATTTCAAATTTACTAGCATAGGTGTTTCAATTAAGATTCAAGGAGCAAGAAGCTTGGGATGGTACAAAATCCATTGCGTCAGGGAATGAAATATACAGACAACTATTTTAGTGTGTGTTTGAAGAGACATATTGATATTACGACCACAACAATAGGTTTGGAGGTGATTTATATCAACCCAATTCACCCTAGGAAATCATGTCTTGGTAATCGGATTAAGTTGTTTCATTCAAATTCATGTGAGTTTATTTGTTTAGTGTTGGGAAGACTCGATCTTGCTGCAAAGTATTTTTTTCCAAGAAAACACATAATGGAGATTGTGATCCAAAATTGTGGGAATGTAGAATTTGTATCTCTATCATGATTAAATGAACTAATATAAATTTATTTTATCATATACATAGATACAAATGTATCTCTTTCGAAAAGGCCATATGTTTGAATCATGGATAATGAACAATAATAACGAAGACACTTCACACTAGAAATGGTTTCTCCCCTCTTTACAATTTTTATGGATTTTAAAATTTTACAAATGAATTGAATATTAATTTAGCTTGTCTAATTCAAGGACATATAGAAGGATACATTAGATGTTAAATCTCATGGACAGAGTCATTTACCTCAAACTAGATACCTAACATTTTATGTAGCAATGATCTTCTATATAGTAAAATCAATTACAATATATGGCTTTTCTCTCATCGATGGTGATGGATGATTCTAGGATGCAGAGAGAGGTAGATTAAATGAAAACACTCACAGTGGGCCTGTGAATTGTTCTAATCTATTAGAACCCAAAATTGATAATGAGATATGGTGATATGCACATATGAAAAGGAGAAAAAATAAATTAAACAAAAAATTGAAATTTCTCCTTTAATTTCTAATACTATACACATTTCTCATTAATTGACATTAACATTAACATTTACTATTATAATTTATTTAATTAATATTTAATTTTAAATACATTCAATATAAAACTATTAATATCTAAATAATATACTATAAGAACAATCAATATCTAAATATATAAAACTAAGTTAATTGAATATAAAGTTATTATGTGTCCTAATTCTTAGGTTTCTAAGAATATAAACACAAAAAAAATTCTTAAAATTAGAAAACACCATGTAAGGTTAATTTCTTTTAACTCGATAAATGTGCTCAATATACTTATAAATTTAACTACTCATATATCGAGAAATCTATTTAACATAGAATCGTTCTAATTATTCATTAATAAATCAATACGTACATTTAATATACCGTCATATTGATTATTCGAATTCAATATCCTCGTGTTCAAAATGATATATTATATTACTATACTATTACAACTATATATAGTAATATTTTTATGTTATTATTGAAATATTAATATCTTTCATTATTATTGCAGGTTTGGATGTCCAAAAGTCTTCCAATAAATTTTCCAATTAGATTTGGAACATTTTTCAACGTATCATAGTTCAGATTGTAGCTGGTTTTTGATGTTTATTAAACCAAAGCTAGATGGATTCGCTGAGATTTCAATGGGTTTAAATCATTCGATCTCAGCGTTTCTTGTTATTATATAGGTGTAAGCTAACTTATAGAGTTTTAATAAAAAAAAAAAAAAATTAATGGTTGGACATCTAATTTAGTGTAGGTTATGTTGTGCAATGTGAATAAGTATTGGAGTCGAAGATGTCATTTGGAATGTGAAAATCAGGGGTAATAAGAAATTTTACTAGTATGTATATTTTTTTCAATAAAATATATTCAATGATTATCTAAATTTTGTCCATATTTTTATGAGCTTAACATGGTATCATAGCAGGTGAATTCTTTAAATTCTTACATTGCTCAAATATCAACCAGTAATTTTGTGATCATCAACCTATTATACCTACAAGGGATCAAAGATTCCTTGAACAATTTCTTTTTTATGAGATAACAACACACATTTTTCAACCTCGACTGTCAGAGCTTCTCAACTCTTCCCATATGTGTCTCACCTATCTATCTACCACTACGAGCTTATTAGATCTAGTGTAATTGCCTTTATTATACATTGTTGCCTAGGGGGTTCCTAATGCAATACCATTCACTTATCAACAAGAAGTCTAATTTTTTCCTAGGATCTCCACCCTCACTGATTTAAATCAACAACTAGGTTCCACCTAATCCATAGTTCGGGCTCCCCCTCAGAATTTTCCTTCATGACCAAGTTCCTCCTCAATAGCCCCCAGAACAAAAGCTCTACATAATAGCCCTTAAGCTATAATCCCTTTTTACAAACATTATGTTTTTCTCCCCATTAATGGTGGTGCTGATCCAACACTCCCATGTGTTTTGTGGCATGTGCTTTAATCTAGCGATGTGCCTGTTTACTAACACCTGGGGTTTTGGTGTAACGGCAATCGTGACTCCAACAAGTGGTATCAAAGCCAAAGGTCTCAAGTTCGAAACACACCTAGCTCGCATTGAGGGGGGAGATTGTTGTGCTCCCCGTGAATGGCGGTGTTGATCCAATGCTCTCGTGTGTTTCGTGGCATGTGCTTAAATCTAGCGATGTGTTTGTTTACTAACACCTGTGAGTTTTGGTGTAACGAAAATCATGACTCCAACACATTATAGTGGGGGAAGTCGAAGGGTAAGCCACTCTACATGAGTGAGATGTATGAGCCAAAGGATAGGCAAACCCTAGGTGAGTTAGCAAATAATTCTTTTCAATATCCCCCATAGCCAAGCATTGGCATTGCTATAGAACCACCATGGCCGAAATCCTAACTCTACCTTGGAAACAAGCACTATAACATAGCCAACTCTATTTGAGTGGTGGTGTTATACATATAACACAACTCTTATATAAAACTCAAAGCCTTTGGAGTCGACACACAATCTAATTCTACCAGGCAGACCCACAATGCCACGTGAAGTCATTCAAATAATACTGACATGTAGCCTTTATACTTCTATTTCCATTTTCAGGCTAGGCATTGGCCAAGTGGGCTCTATCCGCTCTGTTACAACAATGCACTACAATATAGTGATCCATATTGGAAATTTCAATGTATTACCACAGAGAGATCCCCACCTTCTCTTGCTCTTCAATACCTTTGGCCCCTTTCGTTAGGTGACACAATAATGGAGGGGTCCACCTCACCATAATCCCACTCCTTGTAGCTTGAATTGTATTTTTAATGCAAATTAACAATGTCACTGAGTATAAATCCTTGGGTGGGGTCCATTGCCACCTCACTTCCACTTGCAACATATATACAAACGCTCACTTAGAGTCAAGGCTCGCACAAATCCTAACACTCAAAGGCTTGAGAGCTTATAACATCTAAATTTCTCATGCCACTTATGCCCAATGCCTACTCAGCTTGGGCCTCAGCTTAGGCCTCCCTCATATTCTCCTTCCTTCCACTCTCGAGGTTAATACCTTTGTCTTGAATCCATCACTTATTGGTTCTATCACTTGACAGATTCTGGTAGGTCCCTATACAACTAGTGTAACCCTTTATTGTTATTAATACAACCACCTTATTATATTATCATACCCATGTAGTCCCCATACTGTTATTATTGTGCCCCATAAAAGCCCACTATTGTAATTATTGTACCCTTACATTATTATTGTTATGTCAGATCTGATTATATTATGACCCCTTAGAGTCCTATATATAGAAAGGAGGTCTTGTCATTTGTAATCATCAAAGAATTGTTCATTTGTGTAATGTAAAGGAGGTTTCCCCCTCGAAGAGGATTATCTTGAAGGTGTTTACCTATCTTTTGTATCTTTTTTTGAGATGGTTTCATAACATTTTCTATCAGAGATTTGGATTCTAGTGTTTCGCTGCTCCAAATATGTCATTGTGGAATTTTCACTATAACGTTTTCACTATGCAGTTTCAAAAGCTAAAGAAAACACCCATTTGAGAAGAGCTCGGTCTGAACCTCAGGTCCGAATTTCAGATCTTGCCTCGCTATATTTTCAGAGATATGATCTGAGGAAGTTAGGGTTTTTCCAAGCTCCAGAATTTCATCTCAAATAGGTCACTATGGTATTTTCACTATAATGATGTTTCTACAAAGGTGAGGACTCTAAAATTAAAACCCATTTGAGAAGAAATCTTGGTGAAGCTTAGGTACGAATCTCACATATTTTCTCACTATAGTTTCAGAGATATAATTTGAGGAATTTTGGGTTTTTGCAGACTCCCGAATTATATTCTAAACAAGTGACCTTGGGAAACTCATCATAACATTCTCTCTGTGAAACAAATTGAAATTTCATCAGAAGTTACAGAAAGAGGACAAACTTTAATTTTCTGTATATAGTTTTTAGATCCGAAGGTAGAAAAAGTGACATGTCGCATGTCATACAATTTCACTCTATTGAAACATTATATAATCAGGTCATTTTAGGAGATTTGGCATAATGCTTTCTTGGAGAATCATATTCTAATCAGACTTGTGGGGTTAGAAAGAGGACTCAGAGGGCTACTGTAGGGTGCAATTTCAAAACTTGGAGATCTGAAATTACTGAGTCATAGTAGTTTCAAGATCAAGCTCCTAAAATCATGAAAAGGCAAGATGAGGAAGTTTTATGGCAAGGATCTGGTAAATTGGATATTATAGATAGAACAATATTTTGATCTACATGAGGTTGAAATATTACAAAAGGTACATATTACATCTTTATATTTAGAACCAAATCAATTTTTATGGCATAAAGGGCTTTGTTCTCAGAAAACACTTATCACTTGGTCAATTTTCATGGAAGAAATGATAGCTAGTTATGAGGATACAAAGAGTAAGACCTTATTTATCCAATTGATAAATATTGAACAAAAGGTTTCGATAGCAGAGAACATTACAGACTTTCAAAAATTGAATATAAGGGTGAATGATATTCCAAAGAAGAAAATGAATGATGCCTTCATAGGGACTTTAAACGATAACATTCAACATGAGGTTCATCTTTGGGAAACTGATTCATTGGAGAAGGCATTTAGGTTGGCAAGAAAATTTGAAAGCAAAATTATGGAAGCAAAGATCCCCACTACTCATGACTATAATTATGGAAGTGTTTTTTCTCCTAGCCTTCCATAACCTACAAGGTTTACATGACAACAATTGGAAGAAAAAAGAGAAAAAGAGCTTTGTTACAATTGTGATAACAAATACACTAAAGGTGATAAGTGTGCTGAGAAAGAAATATTTTACATAGCTTATGAAGAGGAGGTAGAAAAGGTTGAGTAAACTGAAAACGATGAGGATATACACCAAGAGCTAACCCCATAGAAAGAAGAAATGAATCTGAACATATCTTGTAAATCATTGGCAGGAATTACCGCTCGTCAAGCTTGCAAGATAAAATGGCATATTAAGAAGAGAAAGCTTCAAGAAGTGGAAGATCACATCAAGAAAGAAGAAATGAATCCGACTAAATCTTGTAATGCATTGGCCAAAATTATCACTCCTCAAACTCTCAAGATAGAAGGAGATATCAGGAAGATAAATGTTCAAGAAGTGAAAGATCACATCAAGCATCAACAAATGAATCCAACCATATCTTGTAATGCATTGCAACAAATTACGACTCCTCTAACTCTCAAGATAGAAGGAAAAATCAAGAAGAAAAAGATTCAAGAAGTGAAATATCACATCGAGCATCAACAAGAAGCTCTCCAACTTTTAAAGGATAATGCCACTTTGGTGCAGAAATGTATGAAACAACCGACATATCAACATCGTAGTGAAAGAAGTTTTGATGTAGGAAATTGGTTATTTTTATGGCTACATCTCAAGAAAGCTATTTATGAGAAGGAAATGTTGGAAATAATACATGCACTTAAGAAATGGCGACCTTACCAAATGGGAAGACAATTCAAGGTAAAAATGGATAATGATAGTCTTAAATACCTTTTAGAAACAAAAAATGGGTCACAAATATGTTGGGTTATGAATTTGAAATCCTCTACAAAAAAGGGAAGAAAAATGTTGTTGCAGATGCACTCTCAAGAAAGGATGAGGATGTGGAAGCATTGTTTTGTGTTATTTTTATTATCCAACCAGATTTGATAAACGAAGCAAGGGGTGAACAGAAGAAGGATGAAGAAGTGTGGCCACTCACTCAAAATTTGCGAAAGGTCCCAGTTCAAACAATGTTTCCAGAACTTGATGAGGAAGGGAAAATCATATTGGTGCCTCGAGCAGTCACAAAAACAAGAACCTGACAGCTACGAAATCGATAAATTTTAGAGTATCTTCTCAACTGGAAGAACTTATCCACTGAAGATTCCGCATGGGAGAACAAGAATTTTATGCAGAAGCATCAAGAACTACTCAAGCGTTCAAGACAACTCTTTTTGAAGGAGAGGGGCATGTTAGGTCCTTATACTACTAGTGTAACCCCTTATTGTTATTAGTACAACAACCTTATTATATTTTTGTGCCCAAGTGGTCCCCATATTGTTATTATTGTTCCCCATAGAAGCCCACTATTGTAATTATTGTGCCCTTACATTATTATTGTTATGTTGGATCTGATTATATTATGACCCCTAAGACTCCTATATATAGAAAGGGGGTCTTATCATTTTTAATCATCGAAGAATTGTTTATTTGTGTAATGTAAAGGTGGTTACCCCGTCAAAGAGGCTTATTCTGAAGGATTTTATCTATCTTTTCAATCTTTTTGTGAATTGGTTTCATAACAAACTCATTGCCAATGCCAATTACAGTAAGTATTTGCTTCTCCCTCTCGTCTATGTCCTCAACTCATCTGTACATTGAGTTCACTCCCTCTGAACCATGCCCATAGCACTACTATAGTCTTCCCACAACCCTTCTTCATTTTACTACATGCATAGAAATCCGTCCACAACCCTTCTCAGTTTTACTTTGCATGTAGCACTAATTTGGTCCTACAAAAAATATTGGTATAAAAGAGCAATTCATCCTAAGTTTTAATATAATATCACAAAAATAAGAAGGTAAATATTTGACAGAGATTCATTCTTGGAATACACATGAAACTTAGTGCTTTGGACAATTTATATATATAATTGAAAATAAAAAAAAGCCCATAACCTAAAATACATCAAGTTAGCCCTCTTTGACCTTATGGCCTCTCTCGGCCCTCTATCTCACATTCACACACTCTTCCCCTTACACATAGAGAGACTCTTTTCTAATGAATTCATTTACATTTGTACAAAAGGATTGAAAACCAATTTTGGTTTATTATCCTAAATTTCCTCTTAGATCCACAAAAAAATCACCTACACCCCTCAACTTACGATATGAATCCACCAACAATCTAATCACCCAATATTTTCTCCAAATCTCACAAGAATATTGATATGTCTATAGAAGAGATATCCAATTAGATTTCCCACACTATATACAAATGGTTATGATACATCAATTTATGTAATAAAAATAGATCATTAAAACATACTCGAGGAACCAACTCCCTCGGTAAAGGAAAACCCCTAGTTTTAGTCAAAATACATTTTGACTTGGAGGTAAGATGCTCTAACGTCATACATCCAAGGTTAAAAATTTTCATTGTCTCGAGACCATTTTCTTTCATAAGTTGATGTAATCCTCCTGGATACCATAATTCAACTTTTATTAAGTTAGTTGTTCTGTCATGATGTTTTTGTCCCACTACTGCCTCTTTATTTGTCCTTGGTTTCCATACTTTATGTTGCAGCTACCTACTGATTTTGGTTATGCAAAGTTGTTAGGTTAGCTACACCTTTCTATGGTATATCTTCCTCTATCTCATGCATCTTTTCTGTCTCTTTGTTTCCTTCCTCCTCGGCATCAACAATTCTCCAATCTCTATGTCCACCTTGTCCACTAGATGATACATACTTTGTGAATTTATGTTTCTATCCTGTTGCATCTTGCTATCACTAGGTTTCATTTTTGACTTTTTCTAACATTCAGAAGGAATTCGCAAGGTTGTTGTCACTTCCCACTCCTTATATTTTTGTTAAAAAAATTGTATTTCCTTTGCAAAATATTTTTAAGCTACAATTTCAAGTTGTTGTCCCACTCCAACAACTCCATATCCTACATTTTTTTTAAATGACAAATTTTCCACAAACAACTTATACCTATGTTCAAGGTTTCTTCCATGGTATTGCCCCATTGGTTGGAAATCTCTTCCATTTTTACCACTACCATGCTTACTTCCTTGTAGACCTACATAACTTCTCCCAAAATTCTATGTTCTTCTCTAATCAAAGTATCTTGAATCCAACATATTGTTCCCTACATACCTTCACTCTATTGACAGTTTTCTCCACTTGTCTCTGCACATTCTTCTATTGTTGTCTTCTCCTTTGAAATCTGAGAATTATAAACTTCTCTATCCTTGGTTTTCCCATTTCATACTATCACAAACCAGTCATTAGTTTTAAAAACTTGAGACATTGAAGTCTCTGTACATATCCTCCTCATTCATTATTGGCAACATCAAATTGTTCATCAGGTTCTCATATTCTTCTTCTACTATAACAAGTTCATCGTCAACATGATTAGTGCCTAAACTTACATAGTCAATTGAAGCTTCATCAATTTCATCATCAAAAGATAAAAAAATTCTCTATTTTAGGCCTCTCATCTAAATACAAAAACCTCTCCACCTTAGGATTTTCTTCATGACTGTATTCATCAATCACTTATAGTCCCTATTTTGTTGTTTGTGTTAGGATATTCTGACACATAGGAAATAGTTAAGTATAACTTGGTCTAGCATATAGTTAGGTAAAGTGTGTTTCTTTAGTATGTAATTTTTGTAACTTATAATCTAACGGTCACTATATGTTCTAGACATGAAGTGATCTGGTGATTCATTCTCTCCTCGATATTACCGACGCTTGATCTGTTTCTCAACACCCGATTGGTCCATCATCTTTATTTAAAGAGCATGGAGGGTCATTTGCAAGGTGACCATTCATGATAGAAGCTTATGTAAATTTTGTTTCTTTTACGTTAATAAATTTCCTAAAGTGGCCGCTTTGGTTCATGCTATGGACTGTTTCCCTCTTTGACAATTTTAACCACATCAAGAATACTAGTGTATTTATCTGTGATATATTTGTGAGCGGTCTACTTTGGTATTCTATCTGAGGAACTTAACCAATAGATTCCTACATGGTGTTAGAGCTATTTGAGGGCCACATCCATTGGTGATCCAAATCCAAAGCTAGTACAACTGCATCTGACTCTCGTTTCCTAGATCTATTGTTTCTTACTGCTTTCAGGCCGAGAGGACTACTCTATTGTGCTAGGATCATCTATTCTACTGAGGAACCCCTTTCATTTCACGTAAAAAGGTTTCTAGTATCCCTCTCTACATCATTTTTAAGATCTGGATGTATACAACATATATTTGCAGTTTTAGTTATTTATCTCTCTGTTTATTTTGGTTAATTTATCTATCTCTTTCTTATTACTAGATCTATACCTTTCTTTTTATGTATGCTCTTTTCCTCGCGACTCTATGTTATCTGGGAAAATTAGAAGCAGAAAGGAATGATTTTTGTCATGCATATGGTCTTTTCCGCCACGCCTTAGTGTGATCTTGGAAAGAAAAAAACATTGAGGAAAATATATAGTTTCGAGCAAAAGGTAACTTCAAGCCATAAGGTTTTGTCTTTTTTGCATATCCGTGCTGGGTTGTGTGGTTTTTTGTTTTGTAGGAAAAAAGCGATTTTTCCAGTAAGAACCACTCCAAAGCTTCAGTGACTAAAAAAATAAAAAAATAAAACTTTCCCTCTTTTCAAAAAATTACTGAACTTTCAAACTAGCTCACTTGGTCTAAACTTACTTTATGAGAATAGAGGTCTTGGGTTCAAGTCTCCCTTTTTGTTGAATTACTTTTTCAAAAGACACATGTAACTTATGTTTTAAAGTTACTTTATGTAAAAGTGTTCTCATCCATTATAAAAAGTGAGCCACTTATAATTATAAAGTCTTTTTATCTTTTATTTAAGTTACAATTTATTGGGTAGCTCATAAAGTACCATTGTAAAAGTGACTTTCACTTATTTATAAAAGTGGGTCACATATTTTTTTTTTTAAAGTGAGCTAATTAAATTAAGTTTGGAAAGGGGAGGATTTTTTTTAAATAATATAACATTATCATTTACTTATTCACATTCACTTACTTCGTCACCATCTTCAATAAATTTCCTTCAAAATGCCATAACTTCTTTATCCGAAAGCCATTTTTAGAGTCCTTTTTTTTTCAATCAGCCTAATTTTTTGAGATATTTCCATTGGAACACTTTGTTTTATCATCTACAACGTCAGTTCCTGTTAAAATGGAAAGTCCATGCCAAGTTATTGTTGACAACAACAACTACATCCAATGGTTGTCCTATATTGAGGATTTACTTAGAAGTAAAGGTCTTTATAGAATGGCCTCAAGCTAAGAGGCTAAACATAAAGATGAAGATAAGCAAGCCAAATGGGAAAATAGGCAAGATCAATCACATGAGTTGATAGGGATGTCTATTTATCCAGACCTTAGATTCCATATCATAGAACTTGATACCCCTGACGAAGCAATCAAACATCTCAATAAAGTTTTTGGAATTAAAAATCAAATTAGAGCCCATCAACTCAAAAATGAGCTTCTTACATTGCACCTCAATAATTGTTTTTCCATTGAATATTTTTTGTCTAGGTTCAAGACCCTTAGACTTCTCTTGGGAGGTGTTAAGGTTAAGAAATAAGATAGTAGCCTTATCTGTTCCATTCTTACTAAGTTGGGACCAACTTACTCTGTGTTTGTTTCCACCTTCCATTCTATTAGAGAAGCCTTTATTTCTCAAGGACATGACTACAAGTACCCCTCTTTTGATGGATTTTGTGATTATTTAATAAGAGAACAAGGAAAGTTCTGACATATTGGTCTTCTTAATCTTGGAAACTCTTCTAAGCAAGCCATAGATGCCCAACAACAACCAAGTTCGAAGAATCCTAAGAAGCAACATCCTGAAAAGAATGGACTTAAACCAAACAAGGGTCCTAAGCACGTTCAGTCTCAAAATGAAATATTAATTCAACAAAATGATAAGGAATATAATAACAAAGAGAAGAAGACTGATAGACATTGTAACTTTTGTAATCATGATGGCCACTTAGAATCCAAATGCTTTAAAAATATGGAAGCCTTCAAAGTAGCAGTGAATAAGCATAACATTCATTTGGAGCACTCTTCAACTTCAACTTCATATTCAAGAATAACACTTTCTGCATGTGCTTTTCAAGCATCTCGATCTGGTTATGCACTAAATGTATCTTCTTGTTCTCATTCTCATGAGTGGCTCATTGATTCTAGAGCTCCTTATCACATGGCCAAAAACAAAGCCATGTCTTTTTTTTTAAATGATTATAGCACAAAAAATATATATGTTAGTGATGATATATCTCTTAGTGTTGTAAGGACTGGAACTATTCATCTAGACAATGGTCAATTTAATGATGTATTATGTGTTCCAACCTCATCCTATAACCTTCTATATGTATATCAGATAACTCATTCAGGTGAAGGTAAAACCGTTGAATTTTCACCTCACGATGTTGTAATTAAGGACCTAAGAGATCCTAGACAGATTTTAGCCACTATAAATGCTGATGATTCTACAAGGTTGTATAAGTTAAACAACATTGGGTCACCAACTATTCCCTCAGTATTTTCTTTTCATAATGATAAATTCAACAAACTTTGGCATGAGTGATTTGTTCACTTAAGCTATCGCTCCCTTCAAAATCTATGTAAAGAAAATATGGTGAAATGTATTCCTATGGTATCTTGCAGAGATGGTGTTTGTTCCATATGTGTACTCGGAAAACATCATCGGGATAGTTTTCACAAACATTCCTCTTGGCATGCCTCAATCCTTTTACAGCTTGTGGATAGTGATCTATGTGGTCCACTTCTAGTTTTTTCATTCTCTGGCTACAAGTATTTCTTAACCTTAATTAATGATTTCTCCAGATGCACTTGGGTATACTTCTTAAAACTAGAGAGTGAAGTATTTAGCATGTTCTTGGCCTTTAAGGCCTTTGTTGAGAAACAATCTCGACATCAAATTCTTAAGCTAAGATCTGGCAATGGTAGAGAATTTGTTGACGACAAATTCATCAACCTTTCCATTGAGCATTGAATTCAAGATATACTCCATAGAAAAATGATGTAGCTAAAAGGAATAATCAAACCTTAAAGGAAACAGCTAATTGTATGTTTCAATCTAAATGACTTAATCTTAATTTTGGGCAGAAGGAATTAACTGTGAAAATTACATTGTAAATCACACTCCTAGATATAAGTAACTTTTGTGTTTCTGGAAGGGAAGCATGGGCTCATATTCCTGATGAGAAACATAAAGCCTTAGAATCTCAAAGTGAAACATGTATTTTTGTTGGATATTCTAAAGATGTCAAAGGATATAGACTTCTTCCACCTAAATAAAAAAAAAAATATGATTATAAAAGGTGTAAGGTTTGTGGAAAATGTTTCTTCAGATGATGATAGCCAGGATGAGAAGCCTGCCCCACCTTATCGGGGTCCTCCTTCAGCTCCTTAGATTCCAAAATGGGTCCATGCTACTCGGGATGTAGCAGGTACCCTTGCAGGTGATCCTACAGGTTAATAACATACATGTTCTCAGTTCGATAGAGCATCTTCTTTATTGGCTCAAGGTTCATCAAATTATGATCCTAACACCTTTGCAAAAGCTTTGGGCAATCCAAATTGGGATGCAACTACCTATTCCAAAGGGATGAAAAATTATTAGATGCAAACAGGGTTACATAACCAAATTTCGACCATATGAAAAAATTGACAAACATAAAGCTCGTCTTCTCGCTAAGGGTTTTTCACAAGTTGAAGGCATTGACTATACTGAAACCTTCTGGCCTTTTGCCAAAATGAACTCTATTCACCTTGTTATTTCCCTTGCTGCCTATTTCAAATGGGAAGTCGATCAGATGGATGTCAAATTTGTCTTTTTGCATGGGGACTTGCGTGAAGAAATCTATATGGAACAACCACCTGGATTTTTACAAACAAACTCCAACCGTGTATGTTAGCTTAAGAAATCCCTTTATGGTCTCAAGCAAGCCCCTTGGGCTTGGTATGAAAAAATGTATAGATTTATTTTAGATACTAGCTTCTCTAGGTGTCATTCTATCAATACCCTCTACAACAAGAAAGTGGGTAAGTCTCTTATCATTCTTGTTCTTTATGTTGATGATCTTATCCTAACTGGTAGTGATCCCAATGTTATAAACCATGTGAATTCCAGCCTTAAAAAGTAGTTTGAAATGATAGACTTAGGACACTTGCGTTGTTTTCTTGGTCTTCAAGTCTTGCAATCCAAGGAAGGTATTTCCCTTTCCTAGTCCAAGTATGCCTGTGATCTTCTATGCCTATTTCACATGGAAGGTTGTAAGCCATCCCCTTCTCTCTTTCAGTTTGGAGTGAAAATTTCAGTCAGTTGTACTTCCCATGAAGTTGATGCTACCTTATACCATCAACTTGTAGGAAAACTTTTGTATCTGACCGATATGCATCCTCACCTTTCCTTTGTTGTTGGGCTTATTGCTTGGTTTATGTAAAACCCACATGAAAGTCATTCGAAAGTAGCTAAAAGAATACATCATTATGTTTGAGTTACAGTTCAGTTTGGGATTCATTACAGTGCGTAAGAATCACCTCTATTAGTTGGTTTCATTGATTCGGATTGGGTTGGTGACCCTTATGATTGGAGGTGTACTGCAGGTTATATCTTCACTCTTACTTTTGGATGTATTACATGGGCTTGCAAGAAACAAGGTTCCATTTCTCTTTCTTCAGCATTAGTAGAGTGTTATGGTGCCATAGAATCTAGTAAGGAAGCCCTGTGGCTTCGTCAGATCCTGTCAGAGTTTAGCTTTTAGGAGCAACATGTGACTATACTTTTGTGTCACAATCAAAATTTCATTCAACTATGCAAAGATCTAGTCCAACATCAACGCAACAAACACATTGAACTACACACGAACTTCATCAGAATATCATTCATGACCATTTTCTTGAAGTGCAATATTGTTCAACCGATGATCAAGTTGCAGACATATTTACAAAGGCTCTCACAGAGGCAAAGTTTACTAAACTTCGATTTCTGGTTGGAGTTTAGGAAGTTTTCACTAAGGGGGGATAGGCTCTAATTCCTCCTTCCTTCTCCTATTGTGTTATATTTGTACATCCTTTAATCCTATCCCAAGTTTTTCATAAGGGGGAATGTTAGGATATTCTGACACGTAGGTGTTGGTCACTTTAATTGCTTACTAATTAAACAGAAGAGTGCCACATAAATTGTCAACCCAGGAAAGTCCGATTATTTCAAAGGAAACTACGTACTATATGTACTCAATTTTAATAGAACTAAAAGTTGTAGTATAAATAAATCACACCCTGTTAAATCTTTACTCTATGTTACAGCAACTATACTCTATTGCAGATATCTAATAAGAGATGGATATTTAATCAGAAAGAATAAATCTGTAAAGGAAAACAATGGTTGTTCTATAACAAAGGGTCATGACCCTATCCCTAGAGTAGGAACCTTCAGCACCTGCCTCTATTATCCAGTTCACCAATTCACTCTGTAAACCTAATCACCGGTGAGGCACTCATGAAATAACATCAATCGATTAAAAGAGAAACATAGTTTCAGCAAAAGTAAAATAACATCCAGAAACAATACTTGTTAACAAGGTTTGAACAAAAATCACACTTAACACATAACAGAAAAATAATGGGTGAATCTTGCGATGAAGGTGGGCCCTGTCCTTCTCACAAGATTCCCCAAGACACAAAAACTAAGATGAGGTACTCAGAACAAAACTCTATTAATTCATCAGTATACCATATTGCAGAAAAGATTCAGTCTCGTTCCTTCAACTACAATCCTTGTGTTATAGCTTGTTCCCCCCCTTTTTCTAATGTAGATGTCTCCTCTTTATAGAGGAGACATCTATTACAAAAGATTTACATTATAGATTCTAGTTCAACCCTTTATACCAAGATAGGGAAATCAATTTCCCGTCAACAGAATGATGTTACAGTAATTTAGATTATGAACATTGCAACCAATGTAACAGCTTCCTCAATGATCGATCAGGTTCCTTTGTTGTTGTCAAATCTGGTTCACAAATCTCAACTATCTCCTTGAGATTTGCATGTTGTTCTTGCTGTTTCAGCTTCGAGATTCGCGTGCCGTTCCTGTTGTTTCAGCAACTGCAAAAGATAGTCCTGCCAGCTTTAGGCAGTTTCAACGGTGCAGTTTGCACATCATTCTTTAATTGTTCAGCAACTCATTCAACTTCAAAGATCAATTAAAAAGATAGAATGATTATGTGTTAAATAATTAAACATATAGCAATGAGAAGAGTCACTGTATACCTTTAGAATGATTGAGTTAAAACATTAGCAAGGACTTTCAAATATGGGTTGAAAAGGGTAATATTATGACAAAATATAAGGTCAAAGAGAGACAATATGGGGTCCTCACATCCCCCCCAACTGAAAGGATTGCATGTCCCCATGCAACTTCTACTCTGAATCTAAGTTGGAATACTGGGATGAATAGTGCTAATTGCTTATGCAGTAAGTATAGAAAGTGCTGTCAACCATGTCTCTGAACCCTTGGACACTCTGAACTTTTTGCCATGCTGCAAGCTCCTCCTTTTTGGTCAATTTGAACAAAGCATTGTATTGTTGTCCTGGTAGCCATATAAGAGGGAAGTGGAAGTGATAACCAATCCATTTCTCAGCACACTGTCGATGACATTTAGCATAATTAGGTATTTGTGAGATTGTTGCCTAAAGATTGAGAGGGTTAAAGGGGTGGTTCTCCCTTCTTTCCTTAGGACAGTGTTCCCAAAATAGGTTATTTGATTTTATGGCCAGAGTTCCCTTAGTTCTAACATAGTGTTGGCAGTCCTCCAAGATGCTGCCTATAGTTTCCTGATATGGTCAGTCATCCCTGGCTCTCATAGAATTCGTTGATGCTCAACGATAAAAACAACGGCACTTTGTGGCTCAGCTCGGATCCAGAGAAGACAGTTCTCCTCATTGTGTGTTGCTGATATAAAAGCATTTTGCCAAGTAAGCTGATTAGCTAAGAAAGAAACGAAGGCTCTAATTTGAATATCACCAATGAGAAGAACTAAATTAAGCTTCCTATCTTCAGGCATAGCCTCGTTGTGAAGATAGAGTTAACACAACAAGTTTTGCTCACTATTCGATGCTTCGGCAAAGGTCTCAATAAACTGCTGAGGTGTAGACACCTGGTGGGGTCGTCCATCCCTGATTGCTTTCACTTGGAGGAATGCTAAGCATTCTCTCAAAAACACAGAATAGTTAAAAGATGGTTTCCTAGTGGCAAGTAACCTTTGGACTAAGTCAAAGAGAAGGGACAATCTGGTTTTTAGCTTCTTGTTTTCCTTGTGTTGTGCATGAGACTGTTCAAGAACTTCCCAATTTCTGTATGCATGGTTGAGCCATAATGACTTCTGTTACTGAAATGCCTTTCCTTGTGAGAGATCATACTCTGTCTTCCATGTGTCCCTTAGTTCTTGAAAACTGGAGGTCTGGGTGTGAGCATTGCTCACACATTGAGGTTCAATCTGGGTACACGCAGTCTTAAAAGACTTTGGTACTCGTTTCTGCTCTGTAACAACTAGGGTAGGTCGGGGTGGTTTTATTTCTTCCTCCAAAGTCTTTGAAGACCCTGTTGGTTCTTGTGTAACAACAGGGTACTCCTTTTTAACTATAACAAGAGGATATACCGCACTGGCTCCAGACAACGGAACTTCAATTATCTTATAACTGGCTCGAGAATAGAGATCACCACATTCACTGCAAATTTATTCATTATGTCGATTCTTTTCTGCACTCTTTTCAGCTGCAGATGCTACTTAAGCTAACATGTATAGATTGAGTTCCTTTTCATAAGCTTCCCTTGCCCTTGTTAACTCTTGCTTATAAGCCTCAATTTCAGATTTCAAAAACTCGTTTTCTTCCTTAAGGGAGGTTAAAGTAACTGGGCCTTCTGTAGCAGTTGTAGGTTCTAGTGCATGGGAGGATTGTTGTTCGGTGGTAGCTTCATCATCTGCATCCTCAACAGGTGGTTCTTGTGTATCACTTGTTAAGTCAGTGGCTGGTTTCGTGTAACAACCACATCTAGGTCGTCTTCCTTTTGTTTCCCAAAAGGTGGTTCTTGTGTAACACCTGTTAAGTCAATGGCTGGTTCTTGTGGAGCAGCCACATGCTGTACATCATGTTGGGTGTCTACTTTAGATAAATCAGCAGCTGGTTCTTGTGGAGCAGCTGCATCTTTTAAAAAAAATGATGTCACAAAATTGTGAACGCTTTGCATTTCGGCACCCAAGGGTGAGGAAGGTGAGGGTTCAGTGCTAGGCGGAGTATGAGATTTTAGGATGATAGGTGGGAAATTTGGGGTAACGGCCTCAATTTCTGCAGTCATCCTTGTTCATCGCTGAGGTAAGGAAGCAGGAAAAACAGTGGTTTTTCTCTTTCGAGCAACTTTCCTCAAGGTAGGGGGATTATCAGAAATAGTGGCTTCCTTAATTGAGGCCCTTGTTCTTCTCTTTAGTGGGGTTGCAGCTTTCTCTTGTTTTTTCCTTTTGAGCATAATAATGGGGGTATTTTCATTTGAATTATCAGTGGGAATATGGACGATGGTAGTGGATGATTCAACTTCATTAAGGGGTGGGGTCTGTTGTGGATTTTCAGTGCTTAATTGGGGTGTTTCAGCTGCTGGTTGCTAATTTTCGGCAGCTTGCTGGGGGTTTTCTTCTACTGGTTGTAGGATTTGAGTAGCTTGCTAAGGAGGGTTGTTAAGGGGATGCGAATTGTGCAGGGAAAAGCCTCTATGAATTAAGAACTGAACCAAACGATGGTGTGTGAGGGAGAGGAGTGTGTGCCTTGCATTCACGGAATAGTGTGCCATATTTTTTAGACAACCAAGCAGATAGTATGGCATATTTATTAAACGACCATGTCTTAAATGATTCAATAACATAAAGTCATGCTGGTAGACTACCTAATAACGTCCCTTGCAGGTGAAGTAGTGCTTAACGAACTCTGTAACCTTCGGCCATGGCAGTGGTAGTGAACGAAGTGCAACACCCCTGCCTTTAAGTTCGACGCACTCCCTTGGTAGCAAAAAATCTTGTTGTGCGTTGAGAATGAGGTGTTTCAACCTGAACCAATGAGTACCATTGGTTGGTAACCTTGAAACCTGCGTTATATCCTCCTCTGTTACTGGAATTCACACTCCTTGAATAGTAGAGTGTCCTTCCCTCAAATTGCATGCGAATTCCAGAACTTGCTGAGAATCAAAATCCGGAAGCCTTCAGAAATAGTCCACCCATCCTGCTTGTAGAAATATTTGGTATGCCTCCTGGTAAAGTTCCAATAATGCCATTGAGCCAGGTTCATGTCTAACAACATTTCCTCCCATAGTTACTGGTTTAGCAAAATGCAAAGTGCAAAGCCGAGTTGCCACAGTCGAAACAGAGTAGGATGTTGCAAATGAAGTTATGACACGATAAGACACAGACGGGGTGACGAGATACTTCCGTGAGAAGTATGAAATGACGATAATCGGTGTATCATGTAATGATTGCAATATTTCCGTATGCCCCCCAAAACTGTGGCTAGAATGATATGATTGAAGGTACGGTGATTTCGACAATCATATCAATATGTTCTCATTAACTACAATTTAATATTTACACCTAAACACACATACCTTTACATTTTACATTTGGTTTTTGCGCGAAAAATATAATCTCGTCATTAATAGATCGATGATGGTCATAAAAAAAGGGTTTATAAAGTATGAGGGTTTTTATACACAAGGTTTTCTTTATTCACGAGAACTAATAGTGAAGGAACATAATTATCAGGATGAATGGTTGATTCCTTTAATGAAGAGTGATATGTATCCATCATTTTTGAGAGAAAGTAATGGTTCATTCTCGGGAAAAATGGGAAAATTGGTGCTTCTTAGGAAAAATGGAAAAGATTGGTGTTTTAGCACCAGGAAATGGTGTTTCAGCAACGGGAAATGGTGTTTCAGCAACGGGAAATGGTGGGAAAATTGTTGCTGAAGGGAAGTGAGAGGGAATTAATTACGATTTGAAGTGAAATGGCAATGTTTCCCAAGTCGAAGCTTGATCCTTCCTGTATTGAAATTGTTCTTCTCAGCCATCCTCCGAAGCTAAGATCTGCAAAATAGTTAATTGTAACATGGCAACCCTTGACAGGGATTATTAGTTAACAAATCTAACCTAAAAAATAAATATATAAATACAAAAACTAAATGCAATGAGGGATATCAGACTCCCCCAAAAAGACATAATGTATATCTGTCATGCATGTGGCTTTGAAATCCTCTTTAGAAATAGGTTGTTGATACAAACGGAGCCGATACCCATTCACTAACAATGGTGTTCTAGAATCATCAATTGTTAGGAGTCTAATTGTTCCATTTGGGAAAACAGTATCTACTTCATAAGGTCCTAGCCACCCTGTTCTTAATTTACCTTGAAAATTTTCAAAATGGGAGTCATACAGTAGAGCCCAATTACCTTTTTGGAACTACTTATGCTTAACGGTTTTATCATGCCACCTGGTTCTTTTCCATTGTATCATAGTTGTTTGGTGGATGGCATCCAACCTCTTTTCATCCAATTCTTGAAGTTGTTGCAACCTAGCTGTCTGTGCATCAGTTAAGTCAAGGTTAACATCTAACGTAGTCCTTAAGGTTTTGATTTCAAATTCCACAGGAAAAACAACACTTTTACCATAAACTAATTCATAAGGTGAAAAACGCTTAATATTCCTCCAAGTAGTTCTATAAGCCCATAATGCTTCTGGCAACCTTTGAAACGAATCCGTTCTATTCTGCTTTACCATTTTTGTTAAAATGGCTTCTATGACATTATTCATACTTTCCACCTAGCCATTGGCCTGGGGTGATAAGGTGTCGTCATTTCATGCTTAATGTGATATTTCTGAAGTGTATCTTTAAAGCCATGAGAGTTGAAGGGAGGTCCTCCATCTGTGAATAGTTCTCTAGGCAATCCAAACCTAACAAAGATTTCTTCAAATAAAAAGGTTAATGGGACCTATGAAATCTAGACCCCATCTTTCAAAAGGTTCAAGTATTACCTGCGGGTTCATTGGCATTTCATCCCTGTGATTAGGCCAGCCCATTCTCTGATAGCTGTAACAGGCCCTAACATATTTCTTTGCATCCTTGAAAAGTCAGGGCCAATAATAACCCATTCTAGGAACCTTATGTGTTGTTCTTTTATCAGCAAAATGCCCTCCACAAGGGCCATCATGACAAGCCTTCAATATATCATAAACTTCATCTTCTCTGATGCATCTCCGAATTTCCTAATCAAGTCCTGTGTGAAAAAGGCACCCACTTATCCAACTGTACCTAGCACTTTGCTGAATGATCTTTCTTTTCTCTCTATGTGGCAGGTGTGATGGTAGCTTCCCTGCAACTAAATAATTAGCAATGTCTGCATACCAAGGTGAGTTAGCAAATACTGCAAATAAATATTCATAAGGAAAGGAATCATCTACTGGAGTCTTCTCATCAGTTTTTATCCGAGAAAGGAAATCAGCAACTACATTTTCTTTACGTGGTCGATCTACAATTGTAATATCAAATTCTTGTAGTAATAATAACCATCTGGTAACTCGAGCATTTGTAACTGATTTTTTCATTAAATACTTAATGGCCGAGTGATCAGTATGAACAAAAGTAGTTTAACCGGTAATATAATGTCGAAAGTTATTAATAGCATAAATGACTGCTAAAAATTCCTTTTCAGTAACTGTGTAATTAAGTTCAGTAGGAGTCATATTTTTACTAATAAAATAGATAGCATAAGGAAGATTGTTTTCTTATTGACCCAAGACAGCTCCAATTGCAGTATCTAAAGCATTAGAGGATATATGAAAGGGGAGTGCCCAATCAGGTCCTGTTAAGATAGGAGTTGTAGACAATTGATGTTTAAGTTCATTAAATGCTTTTTGACAACCATTAGTCCACTTGAATTCCGCATTTTTCATAAGTAACACAAACAAAGGAGAAGCTATTTTAGAAAAATCCTTAATAAGCCTTCTATAATATCCAGCATGTCCTAAAAAACTTCTTACATCTGTTTGTGTTTTAGGGATAGGAAGAGTCTGAATTACCTGCACTTTAGCTGGATCAAATTGAATTCCTAGGAATGAGATAAAGTGTCCCAATACAATTCCTTGATTCATCATCATATGGCATTTTTCAGTACTTAAGGCAAGATGAGCTTCTATACATCGTTTAAGTACTTTCTCAAAGTTTTGTAATGCATCTTCAAAAGTCACACCATAAGGAGTAAAATCATCCATAAATATTTATAAGGAGTCATTAAGCATATTAGAGAAAATTCCTATCACTGCTCTTTGAAATGTTGTTGGAGCATTACATAGCCCAAATGGAAGAACTCTATAGGCAAAAGTCCCCCATGGACTAGCGAAAGTGGTCTTGTCTTGGTCTAGGGGTGCAATCTTGATCTCGTTATATCCGCTAAATCCATCCAAAAAGGAAAAGAATCTCTTTCCTGACAAATTATCTAGCACCTGGTCAATAAATGGTAAGGGGAAATAATCTTTCTTAGTGGCTTTATTTAGAGCTCTATAATCCACACATACTCTCCATTTCCCATTTTCCTTAGGTACAATCACTAATGGAGAAACCCATTCACTATCAGATATAGGATATATAAATCCTGCATTCAGCAATTTTTGAAGTTCTTCTTTCACAATTTCCCTTAAATTGGGATTCATTTGTCACTGGGGTTGACAGACTGGGTGAGACCCCTCTTTGATATAAATATGATGAGTACATAATTCAGGAGAGATTCCCTTCATATCTGTGTAGTCCAATGTGAATGCTTCCTTATTCTCACGAAGTAACTTTATTAACTGTTGTGTTTCAGCATGTGTTATGTTAGGGTTTATATTTAATGTTTTTGCAGGCTCGATTTCTACTGTTATACTCATGGAGGAGATATCAGCTGATGTCTGAGATGAATTTTCATTTTTAAGGTTTTGCTGGGATTCAGGTTCCAAGATTGTAGTCAAGTGATCATGTGTCTCAGAGTTAACCGAAGAAGGTTCATAAATAAAATTATTAATTAGTTCATCCTCGGTTGTATCTTTAAAATTTAAGGCTTGTCCAATAGTCAAGATGGGTTGGGTCTCATCATCCTCATAGTCTAACCATACAATGTTATCATTGTTAATCATAGGTGTAGCATGAGGGTAAAGAGTAAGTTGCTTGGTTTCACATCCGTTAGAAATTGTCATTGAACCTGATCTACAACTGATGAAGGCATCTGCGATACCCAGCCACAGTCTCCCTAAAATCAATGGATGTCCCCCCATCTTTGTTTTAGTCTATAATACAACAAAATTAGCTGGGTAGTTCCAAGATTCGACTTATATTATCAGGTCTTCAATAACTCCCTCTAGTTTGATTGTGGAATGGTCAGCTAGTTCTAGAATGGTTGGGGTTTCCCTAATTACATTCTTTAACTGTAATAATTGTGCAGTTTCAAGTGTCATAATATTTATAGCAGCACCTAGATCCACTAGAACTCTGGAAACAAAATTTTTTCCAACCTGTATTGTAACTGTAGGATGACCAGGGTCACCATATTTCACAGGAGGGGTTTTTCTTGACATTAAAGCAGCTAGATCACCCATCACATGAACTGTGAGGGGATCTTTAGCTTTTCTTCCAGGTTTCTTAATGAAAATATCTCTAACAGTTCTAGCATAAATTTGTACATCTCTAAGTGCTTGTAAGAGTGGAATTTTAACATACAAATTTTGTAATTCTCCTAAGAGGTTAAAAGCAGGTGGCTCAAGTGTCTTGGTAAGAGCTAGACGTTCAGGGAATGGCAGCTCTGTTGTTTCAGTAGTTTTATTAGAGGATAAATCAACTGTTCCAATATTGTTATTAGAT
This sequence comes from Pinus taeda, assembly GCA_000404065.3. Lineage (NCBI taxonomy): Eukaryota > Viridiplantae > Streptophyta > Pinopsida > Pinales > Pinaceae > Pinus > Pinus taeda. The sequence goes on from APFE030575544.1 coordinate 56,721, forward strand.
AACTTTTCTTTTCATGTCTCCTCTTTATCAGAGTCAGAAGAAGTAATGTCATCAATAATGGGTTCAACTATTCTCCCAGAACGCAAATGAATATCATTACATTGCATAGGGAAAATAGCATGGTTTTGAATATGAATGACCTGCAGAGCTTTATTATTATTAGGGTTGGGGTTCGGTTGCATAGGCAGCTGGGGTCTCATTGTCTGGTTATTCGGTGGAGCTTTTGATGGCAGCGAGATAGATTGCTGATACTGGGGAAATTGGTTTGGAAATGTGATTTGTTGAGCTGTCTAGTTTGGGTTCCATTGATTAAAATAAGATTGCTGTAGAGCCCAGGGATTCTATATTGTAGGATCGACAAAGGGAGTGTTTGGTTGCTGCATGGGTGGGTAGTTCATTTGGTTGAAGGGTGGTTATTGCATTTGATTCAAGGGTGAGTAATTTGCCTTAAAAGGAGGATGATTATTCCAACGATTCAATGGCATATTAGAATTCATACCTTGTCCTCGTGGTTGCCATTACCTTGTCTCTGTCAGTAAGTAAACTGCTTCAGCTTCCTCTTCAGTTGGTTGCAGTGCTGCTTTTATTCCTGGTAAAGAAGGGCATTGTTGAGTCTCATGGTCCTTCTTGCAAGTAGTGCAAATTGGTACCTTGTCGAGTGGGCATTCCCTTAGTGGGTCATTTTCTCTACATTTAGAGCAGAAAATATCCAAAGTAGCTTTTTCCTCTGCCTGCTTCTTTTTAACGTGCAAGGTATCAATTTGTGAAGAAAAAGAGCTTAACATTTCAGTTTTAAATTCTTCAAGTAAGTTACCTATTTCGGCACGTGTTGCTCCTCCACTAGCTGATTTCTGGACTCTTGAGTATGTACTATCTCTACTTTTTGGTCTGTTTGCTGCTCCTCTTGAACATCTCTTACAGAGGTTGACAATCTCGTCATACGACTCCTTAGATATATCCCGTTTTCCAAGCATATTCAACATATCTTAGCAATCATCTCGTACCCCTTTTAACAGTATCGACTTAAGAATATCCTTACTCATATTCGGATGATCAGATCGCTGCAAATTATATTGTAATATTTCCACGAAATCCTCCAGGTTTTCGTCCTCCTTATGAACCGTCTTAAATAATTCTTCCTTCCTTTCTCTTGTTCGAAAATAGTCCTGGTATTTGGCCAAGAATTTTTCTTTCATTTGATCCCATGTTGTGATCACATGTCTTCCCAAGCTCATGAATCACCTTAGTGCACTTCCTTTTAATGTTGCTGCAAATAACTTTAACTTTTGAGAATTAGTAACATAATCATAACTCCTACATAATATATCAAACTCAAACAGAAATTCATCAGGGTCTTCAGATGATAAACTATGGAAATTAGGTAGGGTTGAGAGTGGGATGTTCTTCATAGGAGTTGCCCCTTTAGGAAGATCTCAAATAGGGAATTCCAAGGTGGAAAGGGAATTTTCTCCTCCTCCTTCTCTTCGTCCCCCACCAACGGGTACTTCATTGTTTTCATCCATTGGTTGTTCCCTTGTTTCACTTGCTCGGTCTTCAACGCTTTCTGTTGGGCTTTCAATGTCCTGAACTAGTTCCTCAACTTCAATATCTTCTATTGGTTCTTCAACTTCAATATCTTCTATTGGTTCTTCAATATCTTCCACTCACTCCTTGATTTGTTCTACTGTCTCTTCGGCCCTTTCTGGTCCCAATACTCCCTCCGTTTTGTAATCCGTCTTGAGACAGTGCCAAGTCTGTGGCCTCCGAGAGCTTATCTTCTGAGATTTTTCAGCTTTTGAAATAGTGTTGTCAATGAAAGTTTTCCTTCCTCCTCTGCCTTGGCCCCTACCGCCTGTAGGGTTAGTTTTCCTGCGTCCTTTCATGCATCCTGTACATCTAAAAGAAAATCATTAATACTCTTAAAATCTTCGGTCGCCTTCCCCGGCAACAACGCCAAAATGTTGGTCACTTTAATTACTTACTAATTAAACAGTCGAGTGCCACATAAATTGTCAACCGAGGAAAGTCTGATTATTTCAAAGGCAACTACGCACTGTATGTACTCAATTTTAATAACACTAAAAGTTGTAGTATAAATAAATCACACCATGTTAAATATTTACTCTGTGTTACAACAACTATACTCTAATGCAGATATCTAATAAGAGATGGATATTTAATCAGAAAGAATAAATCTGCAAAAGAAAACAATGGTTGTTCTGTAACGAAGGATCAGGGCCCTATCCCCAGAGTAGGAACCTTCAGCACCTGCCTCTGTTATCCAGTTCACCAATTCACTCTGAAAAGCTAATCACTGGTGAGGCACTCATGAAATAGCATCAATCGATTAAAAGAGAAGCAAAGTTTCAACAAAAGTAAAATAACATCTAGAAACAGTACTTGTTAACAAGGTATGAACATAAATCACACTTAACACACAACAGAAAAATAATGGGTGAATCTTGTGATGAAGCTGGGCCCTCTCCTTCTCACAAGATTCCCCAGGACACAAAAAATAAGATGAGGTACTTAGAACAAAACTCTATTCATTCATCTATATACCATATTACAGAAAAGATTCAGTCTCGTTCCTTCAACTACAATCCTTGTGTTACAGCTTGTTCCGCCCCTCCTTCTAATGTAGATGTCTCCTCTTTATAGAGGAGACATCTATTACAAAAGATTTACATTATAGATTCTAGCTTAACCCTTTATACAAAAATAGGGAAATCAGTTTCCCGTCAACAGAATGTTGTTACAGTAATTTAGATTATGAACGTTACAACCAATGTAACAACTTCCTCAATGATTGATCAGGTTCCTTTGTTGTTGTCAAATCTGGTATGAAAATCTCAACTGTCTCCTTAATATTTGCATGCTGTTCTTGTTGTTTCAGCTTCGAGATTCGTGTGTCGTTCTTGCTATTTCAGCAACTGCAAAAGATAGTCCTGCTAGCTTTAGGCAGTTTCAATGATGCATTCTACACATCATTCTTTAATTTTTCAGCAACTCAGTCAACTTCAAAGATCAATTATAAAGATAACATGAATATGTGTTAAATAATTAAACATATAGCAATCAGAAGAGTCACTGTATACCTTTAGAATGATTGAGTCAAAATACTAGCAAGGACTTTCAAATATGGGTTGAAAAGGGTAATATTATGACAAAATATAAGGTCAAAGAGAGACAATATGAGGTCCTAACAATAGGAAATAGTTAAGCATAACTTGCTCTAGCATATAGTAAGGTAAAGTGTGTTTCTTTAGTATGTACATTTTGTAAATTACAATCCGATGGTCACAATATGTTCTAGACATGAAGCAATCCAATGATTCATTCTCTCCTTGGTATTACCGACACTTGATCCATGTCTTAACACTTGATTGGTCCATCATATCTATTTAAATAGCATGGAGGGTCTTTTGTAAGGTTACCATTCATGAGAGAAGCTTATGCAAATTTTCTTTCTTTTAGATTAATAAATTTCTTGAAGTGGTCGCGTTGGCTCATGCCATGGACTGCTTCCCTCTTTGAGCATTTTAACCATGTCAAGAATATTGGTGTATTGATCTGTGACCTATTTGTGAGTTGTGTGCTTTGGTGTTCTATTTGAGGAACTTACCCTGTAGATTCCTATTGTTTGTACAAGATAATTTTGTTTCTCCTTCACTCTCCATAAGAATACTCAAGGATTGTTCTCCCTCATGTGCAACAATCCCTGCAATCATAAAAAAATGGTTAATTTAAAAAACAAAAGGTTCTCTGACCTCAATTATTGTGTGTGTTAATCCTTAGAATATTTTTCCTCAACATATTCATCATCCTTGCTTTATCTAAGGATAGATAGTTGTTCTGGTTGACAATAATCAAATTCCTCCTTGCACTCAATTGTTCTGAGTTCTCCAGTCATATTTACATATGTCCTTTGTTTCAATTTCCTATGTAGTGAAGGCCATCTCACCTTCTTCTTTCTTGTTATCCATCCATACATTTGATTTTCCTGTAATAATTATTTGAAATGATTGAATTATGATTTCAAATCAATCATTTCTCTCTCAAACTCTTCATCACTCATCCTTATGCTGACTACTTTGGAATTTTTCTTTGACTGATTTTTACTCCTCTTATTTGAACCCTTATCATAGCCATCAGTGGCAATGCTTTCCCCTTCCTCTCAACCATCTTTGTCCACTTTCTTTGAGAAGCAACAAGCCTCCTCTCTCCCTCTTATAGCAAGTCTTGCACCTACTATCAACAACTCACTAAGTTTCCTCTTGAGCTCAAACTTTTGGTATTCCTCGTCCATTTTTTGGAACTTCTTCTAAAAATTCTACCCACACTCATTGTGGAACTTCCTTCTCAAACGCCTTTTTCCTAACTTTTCTTCTTGGAAGTTGCCCTTCTGCTCTAACTCTTAGTAGTATAACCTTTTGTTTCTATTTCTCTAAGCACACATGCTCCTTAGCATTCCCATTTGTCTCGCTATTGAAATTTCCTTGCTCAATTTCCCTCTAGCAACTCTGTTGTCCTCTCTCCTTCTTCAACAATTCATCTCCTATTGGATTCTATATAATTCTCTTTCCAAAATAAAATCTTGTTATATAGTTTCTACCCTTCCTTATTCCACTACTTTCAAACAAGCCCATAGAAAATTTATACCGATGCGGAGATAATGATAATCTTATTTCAATCTATTCTTTGTGCTTCTCCTATGAAATCTGATTTCTCTTACTTTTCAAGTCAACTATGATCTACTTCTTCAAAAGTAGTCATCATGCCTGCCTTCACAACACTCCATTCTCAATTATTAATTCAAATTGAAAAAAAAAACTTTACGTCAACCAGATCCATTCCTTCCTCAACTCCACTTCTTCTTCTAATACCACTTTCCCTCTTAGAATTCTATCTTTTCACAATGTTATTTTTTTGGTGTCATTCTCTTTGATAGAACTTAATGCAAGAGTAATTTCTTCTCAACGAGAATTCGCATTGTTTCCCAAGATATCTACGCTCACTAATTTAAATCTACAATTGAATTCCACTTAATCCACAATCCTAAATCACCAATTTCTTCCTCAATATCCCTGAGAACCAAAACCCTTCTTAATAACCCTCAATATATAATCCCATTTTACAAAAATTATAGTTGGAGGAGTCAAGGGGTAAGCCACTCTATGTGAGTTAGCTCTTTGAGCCAAAGGATAGGTCAAACCTACACGAGTTGGCTAAGAATTCTATCAATAGTCCCCAAAGTCAAGCTTTGATGCTTTTACAAAAAAATAATGGACGGGATACTAACTATACCTTGGAACCAAGTGCTATAACACAACGAACTATATGCAAGTCGTGGTGTCACGGGGGCTTCTCTGACAAAGCAACACCATATCATATGTGTTCATATTGGGGCATAAAGAATGAGGAAAAAATCAAATAATATATTGCGCATATAATAGGGTAGTAAAGGGTTTTTATATGTTGTATAGAAATATGTGTATTATAAGGTATTGTTTATGAAATACACTCACCACATTGAGGCAAAAAGTAACTGGGCTGGAGAAATAGAGGTTAAGGAGTACTGTGGAAGTATCTATAGTGGGAGGGAGAAGAAATAAATATGGTAATATTAGGTTGATAGTAGCATAATATTCAAACCTATGACCATAGTATTGACATGCAATTCATGATAACTTTAAATTTAGATCTCACTCAAAATGCAGCAGACTTATTAGTTTTTCAGGATTTCAATATTAGGGGGATTTCAATGTTTCCATTGGATTTTGTCATGTAATAGGGTATGGAGCTCTTATTTAATCAATATAACCGGGCCCTCTATGCACCTTGATGTTATTGTTATTGGTTCTCAAACTCCTCTATCATGACCCTACTAAAAATGTACCTAACACTCAAAAGAAATCTTCACTTGACATGCTACATTTTTGTATCTTATGTTAATGATTATAGGGTGATGTTAATCAATAATATCCAAATATAGGGAATGGTTTTGATGATATGTAGGTATTTTTCGTAGCATGATATTTTTGGATGCAAGGGGCCATCTAGAACCTATTTGTTGATGTATTTTTGGTTAAGAGATGGATTTCAATCGATCTTATTTTGGTTATGTGAACCCTAACATGCTATATAAATGAAAGCTTACAATTTGTGGAAATGTGGTTGATGAAGATTATAACCGCTAGATGAATGATGCTATATGGTTTAATCCATGTCTTTATGTCTTTTTATCATAAATTCGTCATTCTAGAATATTTTGTTGACATATATGCATCAAAATATATAAAATATATATTATATAAATCTCACCCCCAAAATCGTTCCCAACATGGGAGCTTTGGAAAATATCACTCAGCGCTCCTTCTTCCACTCTCACTTACCGCTCCTACTCTCACTTCCTACTTTTGCTCCGGCTCCCAAGCAACCTTGCTCCAGAACAAACATGAATCACATTACTAATATCTCTCAGATTTATGCTTAATGTGTGCGTTAAGACATTTTACCCATTGCTAAGATATTGATCCTCCTAAGGATGGAGCAGTAGAGAAGACGACATATATGGCACCCTCACCCTTTCCTTACATTAGTGATGAACATGTTGAATGAAACTAAAGGAGACAGTGAAGCTGACTATTGCTTGGTATAGGGAACATGCATGCCACATCATATAGTGAAATAGATTATTTTTTGGAATTGGGTGTATGCATGGTAAGGGCACACATGTCACACATTCAATTCATTCTAGTTTAGATGTTGTTTCTAATTTAGCAATTTCAGTTTTTGATAGATTTTTTCTATCGTTAGGGCTTCTCTTTTGTTATTATTTGCATGGATGATCTATTCTCACTAAGAAGGTGAATATCCTTAGTAAATTGGAATACTTATGCATGATAAATTCCCATCATAGTTAGAGGACACACATCTCAAGGAAGGGATGCATGATTCCATGCTCCAGTTCATCTTTTGATGGAGACAGACTTACATGGCACTCTTAGCATGCAACTATGGTGCACTAGGTGTTATCGGGAAATCTAGTGTCCACTCGAAGCTGCTAGTCCCACTAAGATGGGTAGCTATCTTAGAAACAAACAAATAAAAACTACTTTCGCTCTCCTTTATGAGAAGTAGATAAGAGGGGAACAAAGGACACCAACCTCAGTCTTGCACTTGGTTCCTTGCTTGGTTTCTCTCCCTTCTGATAGATCTTTGCCACTCCTTCTTCACTTACCCGCCTTCAAAGAGCACCTGTGGAATAAAAGCAACATAATACTATCGAAGAATAGAGATCTACAATCATAAACAATATAGGACCAGATATATATTGACCACAAAAATGCATATATTATCTAACATACAAGAATGTGGAGGAAAACTCGAATATCTTTATTAATATCAAGAATAACAAAGAGGATTACAACCAATTGTTCTAACCCAGCATCATCCTCCTAGCATGAAAGCCCTTCTTCACCTCATGAAAAGCTTAGATCACCCAACACTATGATATTGCACTAGGAAACCAATAGCACTTCCTTACAAGATACAAGATTCCAACCTCTGGATCTCTGTGATGAGGGATCCATATATAGATGTTTGTAGGGGGTAAGTTAGCTTCTGGGTTTTTTATTAGTGTCCTCTCTCTGATAGTTCTTGATCCACTTGGAGATTGATGATATCTTACTCATCCCTGGGCAAATTCAGAGAGGCAAGTGTCAGAGGAGAAGTTTCTGGAAGATTCCATGATCATCCATCTTCCAAACTGTCTCTGCCATTTGTCTACTCTCGCCAATCGTACCCTACAGAAGGGATTTCTAGTATGCATCACACTTTTTACACTGGGTAGGTGAGATGCATCACACCCTATGCATTGGGCAATCTGTATGGTCTAGTTTTGACCAGTTCTGAGTAGTTTTCCATGGAGAACTCCTGGGAGATGATGTAATCAGTTGACCTTGTTCCTTTAGGGTGTGAAGCAACACTTTTAGGGGCTTAGAATCCCTTGGCTTATGGACATGTATGATTGGGGTTGCAATTCCCAAAAATGTCTATAACAGTTGCCCCCTAAAGCATGAGGTTGTTAATCTTTTGATGTCGGGTGAAATGATTTATCATGAGGATCCGAAGTTTTTTTGAGCTGGAAGATGACCTGTAATAAGATGCAATACAATACATTATATTCATAATATTTTTCATGATCTAGCTGAGGCGGGCATTCCCATGCTCAGCTTTATAAATTCATTTTCATGTACATAGGATACACAACCATCTGTGTAGCAGACTGATAATTCGGACGGAGCCATCATCCTTTGATTCGGATGATCACCTATTCGGCAATGATGTACATTTGATGTCTTTATATTCCTGAATATATCGCAGCCCAGATGGATGAAACTAGATCTGGGGTCTTCAAACTCGTTCAATCTTCACTCAGAGTACAAGTCGATCCATGTGAAAAATGTTCTGGTGGCGAACATGGAAAGACATCGCCTGATTACCAACCAATGATGTAAGTCATTAATAGGCATGAGAGGAATCACTGATAATGATGATCACCCTCAAGGTATTACAATACAATTATCATGGTGTGAAAAGGGGACTTGGCGTCGAACACCACATAAAATCTTTCGGTCAAAGGTCATTGATGTTAACCTGTCACCGGTAGTGAGAAACTTGCCATTGAGGCATGCAGGCTTCAAAGTACTGAAAGGGTTGTTCCCAGGTTGACTTCTTAGATAATGAGCTGATGTCGACAAGAAGTGACCCGTCGTACGAGGGCCTTAATTAATCCCACATCTACGACATGGAATGGAACAAATGATTTTGGAGGTGAAAACAATCTGATGATACATGGTTCAAGGTGGCGGTCATGAAAGAATGGAGCGTGAATGTATTGCAGCAGATGAGACACAGGTGAATTCTCTGAGCGACTTCTCTTGAACATACTGGTGACGCTGAAATGGATTGGTAGCGTTAACCCCAAAGATGGATGGTATGATGGACCAATGGTGATAAGACCGGTGAACGGAATAACCCAACCCGACTCGGATGTGGATTGAAAGTGTCATGTTCAAGAGCAAATTGCTCCCAACAAAGTTTCTTCAGGTTTTCTTCCCAATTTTCCCCAGTAGAGTCGTCATTTTGTTATCAGGAAATCTAGTTTCCACTTAGAGCTGCTAGTACCACTAAGATGGGTAGCTATCTTAGAAACAAACAAACCAAAACTACTTTCACTTTCCTTTATCAGAAGTAGATAAGAGGGGAACAAAGGACACCAACCTCCATCTTGCGCTTGGTTCCTTGCCTGGTTCCTCTCCCTTCTGATAGATCTTTGCCGCTCCTTCTTCGCTTACCCAGCTTCAAAGAGCACCTGTGGAATTAAAGCAGCATAATATTGTCAAAGAATAGAGATCTACAATCATAAACAATATAGGACCAGATATATATTTACCACACAAATGCATATATTATCTAACATACAAGATTGTGGAGGAAAACTTGAATAGCTTTATTAATATCAAGAATAGAAAAGAGGATTAAAACCAATTTTTCTGACCCAGCGTCATCCTCCCAGCATGAAAGCCCTTCTTCACCTCATGAAAAGCTTAGATCACCCAACACTATGATATTGCACCAGGAAACCAATAGCACTTCCATACAAGTTACAAGATTCTAGCCTATAGAACTTTGTGATGAGGGATCCATATATAGATGTTTGCAGGGGAGTGAGTCAACTTCTAGGGTTCTGATTAGTGTCCTCTCTCTGATAGTTTTTTATTCCAGTTGGAGATTGATGATCTCTTACTCATCCCTGGGGAAATTCAGAGAGGCAAGTGTCACAGGAGAAGTTTTTGGAAGATTTCATGATCATCCACCTTGCAAACTGTCTCTTCCATTTGTTTACTCTTGCCCAACACACCCTACAGAAGGGCTTTTAGGTATGCATCGTACTTTTTACACTGGGTAGGTGAGATGCATCGTACTCTCTGCACTGGTCAGTCTGTATGGTCCAATTTTGACCAGTTGTGAGTGGTTTTCCATGGAGAACTTCTGGGAGATGATGTAATCAGCTGACCTTGTTCCTTTAAGGTGTGAAGCAACACTTTTAGGGACTTAGAAGCCCTTGGTTTATGGACTTGTATGATTGGGGTTGCAGTGCCCAAAAATGTCTATAACTCTAGGTGATCAAGTTAGTGCTATGATTTTACAAAGTCTAATCATATGGGATTTTGCATGTGCCCATATTCATTATACTTTCCTCACATTCCTATTCTATAATTGATATGAAAGTTTCACCATTGTGTTGGTTATAAAGGCTTTGTTTTGAACTATTGTAGTGTATTTTTTCAGTATTCAATAGAAGATAGATGCAATTGGGAGTTCAAATATATGTTTTTTCCATTCAACTTTCGAGTAGAATGTATTTGTAAATCAACCAATGTATATTTGCCTCTTTTTTATTGAATTTATCAAGCTTTCATCTACCTAGTATTTAGTTTATTCATTCTAGTTGGAAAATTCTCTTACCATTGTTAATGAAAATAAAGGGATAGAAATATAAGGAGGTATAAAAATGTTAATGAAAAAAAGGATACCTACAATCTCTAGTTAAATCAAAGAATTTTTAAATTAGGAAGGTGTATTCGGCTCGTACTGGTAGGGGGTTAAATAAAGTGATTTTTAGAGGTATTTTTTAATATGTAGTGAAATTAAGGGTATTGTTTAGTATTGCATGAATGCACATGTTATGTTATTGGTTCATTAAGTTAATCCCTCTTGGGTGATCTTATACATATAACATGGATCATATATATAACTTAAAGCCTTCAAAGTTGACTCACATTCCAATTTTGCTGAGTAGACCCACACCACCACATGAACCGATTCCAATAAGCCTAACACATAGCCTTTACACGTGTATTTCTAGTCCTTAGTTAGGCATCAATTGAGAGGGCTTGACCCACTCTGTTCAAACTCTGTGCTACAACATAATGCACCATATTGGAACTTCTAAGGTATTACCCTCAAAAAGTCCCCACCTATTCTTGCTCTTCAATACCTCTGGCTACTTTCATTAGCCCACGTGATAAGGGAAGGGGTTGACCTTACACCACAAGCCCACTACTTGTGGCCCACCTTTTCTTTATAATGAAAATAAAAAATGTTGTTGTCTATAAATTTGTAGGTGGGATCTACTACTACAACACTTCATCTTGTAACACATATATGAAGGCTTGTCTAGAGCCAGGGGCACTCAAAGTCCTGGTGCCTTATCAGATCCGACTTGGTGATGCCACGCCCTCCCAACGCATAGTCAGCCTAGTGTTCCCTCATATTATCCTTCTTTCAACTCCTAGGGTTAAGGGATTTGGCCTAGAGTCATCACTTAATAGTTTTGTCACTTGACAGACTCACTGTGAATGCTAATTACGTGAAGTATTGGATGATCCCTCTCGTATCTATGCTCGAACCCTTTGTACTTTGAATTCACTCCCTCTTACCCATGCACATAAAAGAACTACAGTCCTCCCAGAACACTTCTAGGTTGTATTTTGCGTAGAATGATCCTTCCACAACCATTCTTGGCTATACTATGCTTCTAGCACTACTCTAATACTACAAACAATATTGGTCTAACGAAGCAATTACTCCTAAGATTTAACATAATACTAAAAAAATAAGAATTTCTAGATTCAATAGAGATTCATTATTGGGATATACTAAACATAGTGCTCTAGATTGTTTATATACATAATTTAAAAGAAACAAAGGCCCTCGGCATGAAATACATCAAATTGGCCTTCTCTGCACTTATGTCCTCTCTCAACCCTCTTTCTCACGTTCACACAATCTTCCCCTTATTCACACATACAATCTTTTTGAATGAATTCATTTAGATTTGTATAAAAGGATTAAAAAACAATTTTCGTTTTAGATTCTCAATTTCCTCTTAGATCCACAAAAGACCCACATAGACCCCTCAACATATGGCATGAATCCACTAGCAATCTAACCACCCAATATTTTTCCACCTCTCACAAAACTTTTGAGATCTTTATGAAAGAGAGATCCAATTACATTTCCGACACTTTATACAAATTATTATGATCCATAGGTTTATTCATCCAAAATAGATAAGTAAAACAAACTTGGGGAACCAATTCCCTAGGTAATATGCTCCTGCATTAGTTTGTTTCTTGTCCTTAGTTATTTATGTACTTCTACATGAGAAACCTTGGCAAAATAATTCTTATTTTTGGATGTTCTACATAGCCTCATTAGTTTCCACCCCATTTCATTGATTATCTACACATTAGATGCGAAATTATTTACCTTCCCACTTATCTTCCCTATTTGTGCAATCCATGTCAAGTAAAAATGGTTTACCATCATCATATTTTTTGTTATGTGCAATAGCTTATGCTCTTGGTTGGAAAGATGATATGTCTTTCTGTGGAGCTACAAATTTGAAGCCCATAGTAAAAGGAGCAACTACATGCTCTAAGAAGTAATTGCTACATTCTCTTGTCTCTTGCACTTTGAATTGAAGGCAACCATCAAACAATGATCTCTTATCACCATTATACTATAAAACCCATTTATTTACTACTAAAGGAAAATGCACCACATTTCCGAGACACCGACCAAGTAGAACATTACATCTAAGTAGTGAAACTGTGTCATTATGTCAGAGAATTGTAATTTAATTGGATGCTTTGAAAATCATGAGAGAAATTTATGTTGAAGATCTTAATTTTCCCTAGATATTCAAAGTATCTTGCACAAATGTGATTGGAATCTTAGAATTTCCTGCATGTAAATGAGTTTGGTTCTTACACCATGTTTGTGTACCAATGCTATCCAAACCAAATTTGATATGAAAGTTATTTTAATTTTTATAGTCACACATTATTGTTTATACTTTCTTCCATAGCATGAATGAGTGATGTCTGTGAAACCACTTTTTTACTTCAATTCGTGGTATGGTCTCCAAAATTAGCGAGAGAAATTGTGACAAATGTTTGTGGGTATCATAAATCCTAGTTCAATATTCTTAAATAAGTTTAGGGTTTCTAAAAAGAGACATGTTCCAATGCCTTCTCTTTGTGCCTACAGATGATGCAACTCTTTAATTTTCTTTATAAAAACTTGGTATTTGATACATCTGAAACATAAATTGTATACCTTAGAGAGCCTCACCAATGTAATTGAGATGGATTTAAATTGGAAACCATGATTAACTGTTTCTCTCCTTTTGTTTCTATTGTAGTAAATATCTAAGCCCCATAAAGTTTATTGATATTAGCATAGGTGACACGCATCCTAGAAGAATTGGATGGCACATATTTAAATGTTGTTTCTATGTGAAGAGAGAACATTGAACATATTTGTTTTAGGTAAAGGTGTGGATTTACAAAATTATTCGTAATTGTATGATGGTGTTTTTATGGCATGTTGGCTGAGGTAAATATTTTTTTACCAAATTATTGCTATAGCTAAAAATACTAGTCGTTTTTAACTTTATAGTGCTTGAATCTTCGCTAAGAACATATTTCTCTTTATGAGTAACATTGTCCATTCTCAAAAGAAACAAAATTGGCACATAGAACATTGTCGAAACCTTTCATTTTTTTGTCTACAAAATGGCCAAGAATATGTGATTGGTTAGAAATATTAAGTGCTCTAATGTTAACTATTGTACATAACACAATCCAAATCAACAAGGACACTCTCTCTCACATTCGAACTTATTTGGAAAATGCACAAGAAAAGATTGTTGATTTACATTTATAGCAAGATGACATTACTACATAAAGGGGGGTTTTAAGATAATATTTAACACAATTTTTGGGTAAATTGTCTTAACTTGAGACAAAAGAACTTGGAAATTGTCTTAAATATTGTCTTTAAGGGAGTGTGTCAAATTATTGTCTAAAAAAATTGTCTCTACAAAGACAATATCGAACACAAGTATTATTCTCTCTTAAGAGACAATTCATTTTTGACTTTGAAGATACCATAGCTAGGGATAAAAGCATATTGTATCTGTAGAGAAATAATGTATTCAATCCCAGTTATTTCTATAGAGATAATAAAAGAAATCTTTATAGGAAAAATATAAGTCGTAAACATTTTTTTTCTTCAAGGATTAATTCATATTATGTCATGATGTAATCGAACCACAAGCCTCTTGCATGTAAGTTAGATACTCCTCCATTTACCTAGAACCATTTAAAGATATTCTAGAATCCTGAACTTTCTCGCTAATGTATTTTCTGATTAGTCCAACTTGATAAAGTATTATTGTGTAGAGTTAGAATGGCATTTTCATAGTCCTGTAAATGAAAAACTCGTAGATTGTATGTATACTCAGTCTTTTGTTGGCATTATGGTTCTGGTATGATTATATGTTTCAGATGTTGTACTTGATGGCAACACCCATGGCATGGCTCTCATTTTGATGAAAATAAAGAAGTACGCAGGGGAACCGTTCAGGAAGTGCGTACCCGCAGGTATACCGTATAGGGACCGCGTCCAAATACGCGGGTTACCCATTCATGGGGTGCGTACCCCAGTGCACACACTTCAAGACAGTAAAGCACCCACACGTGGGGTTTCTCATGGTATTTAGCCGACGGTTTTGTGTTATTATGGTGTCGGCCCGTGGTATTAATCCATGATTTAAGGAAGAGCTTTACCATATAAAGCTAAGGAGATCATTTGGTTTGGGTATCTTTGAGTATTGAATATCTTAAGATCTGATATTGGGTTCTCGGTTTAAAAAGCTTAATCTTTAGAAGAGAAGTTGGAAGCGAATCTGTGAAGGGTGATCTCTCGAGCGCAATATCAGATCTGAGTATCTGACTGTATTTTGGCCCTAATCAGAGGTGCGCAAGTAATCGACAGTGACAGTGCATGGGTACGCAGAGGAAACAAAGGGTTAGTGCGTGGGTACGTAGAAGAGACGAAGGGGCAGCGCGTGGATGCGCAGAGGTGACAAAGGTGAGTTGCGTGGGTACGCAACGCGACAGTGTTTCAGGTGCGTGCTTATTGGTTGAGTACGCGGCCCGACAGTCTTTCTGGGTGCATACCTACTGCGATAGTACGCGGTGCGATAGTTCTTCTAGGTGCGTGCCTACTGTGCAGTACGTGGCGCGATAGTAGATTTTGGTGCGTACTGTACGTAGATCAGTGAAAGGAGCAGTGCGTGGCCACGCAGTACAGCAGAAGTAATTCTGTGGGTATACGCAAAGAAGAAGAGGGTGAAGTGCGTAGCGACACAAGCCAGTAAAAAGAAAAACTGTGTATCTGTTTTAAGATCTTCTGCTGGTTGAATTTTTCTTGTTGATAAGGTGTTCTGGGTTCAGTTCTGTTATTGTTGATCTGGTTACTGCAGCTGACTATATAATTTACATGTATTTGATGATCATTTGATGTATATGGATCCAGTTTGAAAATTTATGAAAAGTGGTCCTTGAAAAGAAGTAGGGGGTTGTAGCTCCCTTCCAGGAGAGACTGGAAAACGAGAAAGAGTTGTAGCTC
>APFE030575547.1:25984-49966 GCA_000404065.3 Pinus taeda
TTTGTCACTAGAGAGTCTTAGACTCCTAGGGAGGTTAGGTTTGTCCGCAAAAATAACTCTTTCCGCATGACAACTACTACGCCTTTCAACATCAGTCCATGGAGCACAGACCGAAGTCTCACTTGAATTAGTATGGGGGGATGCAAGAACTAAGTTTTTGCACCCTGAGATGGATGTGATGTCGGTTTTTAGACACTTAACCCTTCCTTCACACAGATCAATAAGACTTTAGGGCTTATTGATGTACTTCCATTATTTGTCCTTCAGGACCTCTGCGAAGGTCCACTAGCACTCTTCATGCAATCCTAATAAGTGATTCAGGCACTTATGCACATCTATATCTACTTTACTGTATAATTACTCGAATTATCTTAAGTGTTTGCCAATTCTATCATGTAGTTAATATTATCTTCACGTAAGCTTATATCTTTACTTTTGCTCATGTAACATATGGAAATATATATATATATTATATCTATATCTATATATATATATACTAATTAAATAAATATATATATATATATATATATATATCTATACATATTCGCGCATCAAGTTAGCATTATAACATAAACCCAGAGCTTAACATAACATAATCGCATGCAATTAACAGAAGTAAAATACAGAGTAATTTCATAATACTTCTCTTTATTGATAATTAAGACTTCCAGTACATACTCCAACTGCCCTACGCACACAGCTGCAGGGGTCTGTGCACTCAACTACAGACTTCTACCCTAGACCTCTACACACTCAGCTTCAAAGCCTCTTCCTATGCTAATACTCTCGCCCTTAGCTCGTCATAGATGCATCAATGACTCTCTATCAACTTACTTCTAAGAAGACTCTTCTAACACTTATTTGTATACAATCCCATGGTCTGCGGACCATGGGTATATCTCTACAGAAGACATGACTTTTACCAAAAGAAGGGCAGAAAAACCTTAATGACTCTTTACATATTTGCTCTCCGTGACCACAAAATGCGGAGACTTTACATTCTTTATACAAAATTTGGGCTTTCTGCCCCAAAACTTAGGCTTTTAGCCCCAAAAAAGGCTCTTAGGGGAACATGTTCCCCAGAGGCCCCCAATACAAACATGGCAACTCGCCCTCAAGTCACTCTGCTGGCATGGAGATCTTGTTGCGAAGGCCTCCTAGCTCAACTTGGATGACTGCTACCTCGACAGTGCACTACGTTGTTTCCTGCTTCATCTCCTCAATGAACTGCACAGTCGCTGGCCCTGTACTGTCTTATTGATTCTTTTGTTGAGTCACCTGTAGACTAGCCAGCTTGCCTTCAATAGTGGCTGTGATCAAATATGCCTCATCCATCCAAGGCTTCAAGCCAGCCTTGAGCACTGCTTCCTTGTGTTGAGCTGCATCTACCTGCTCTTTCATCGCTGCAAAAAGAGAGGTTTAATGTGCTGAGGGATGGTCATAGGCCTTAATTTATGTTTTAATTTAGAGGCATGGGCCTTAATTTATGTCTAATTTAGAGGCCCATCATACCATCCTGCTGAAACTGTTGCTCATCCTCTAAGAAACTTAGTGACCTCGATGTGCCTCATTCATGACCTTGGTGGCCTCTCTCTTATGCATTAAGAATCTTGGCTGTAAATTCTGCAAGGACAAGCCAAATAACATATTTGTGCAAAAAAAAAACCTTGTTTCTTGAGACCATTAGTTTTCCTTCTTCCCCTTACTCAAGATGGTTCTTTATTATTGTTTTTAGTTTTGCAAGGTCTTCCACACCCTTATCAACATTCTACTACATTGTTCCACCATTTGGACACCTCTAAAACCTTCAAAATTCATTTAGATGAGAACAAGGACATCTTGTAGGAATTCTTGTCAAAACTACAGGAAACCTACAAGAAACCTTATTAAAACTATGGGAAAATATTTTTGATCATAAATCATAGTCTGAGCCTAGGACAGGCCCTCAACTTGACTTCCATGCCTTTCTCCCATTTTTATAACATTTTTTAGGCCTTGCACAAAAGCTAGAAAGAGATTGGAGACCTCTTGGAAACCCTCTTTTTATCACTACAGTTTAAGTTCTATTTTCATGGTGAATGACTCGTTTCCTTTCTTTGCCTTCTTCTTCTCTCTTGTGGCCTAGATGATTGCCTAATGCCCTTGGATTTCTTTGTTTTGATTAGGTCTCTCTTAGGCACTTCCATTTTGGGTTTTATAACATTTTTATTTTTTCTTTCTTCCTTCTTGTAGCAATATTTTTCCTTCATGTAGTAGCCATTCCTTCTTCCTTCAAATTCTTCTAACTGTATGGGAACAATGAGAAATGATGAATAGGGATTGGATGATGATGCTTGGGATCAAAGGGAGTAGTGTATGTTTTTGGAAATGGGGAGGATTCCCTGTTTTTTTTTTCAAGAATGAAATGGGATGGATGAATGATGAATAGATAGTGAATATGAAGTGGATGGAGGGCTTGGAGCATTGTGGTGACTTGGCCTTTGCAAAAATTTCTTCTTTTAACTGATGTCCTCATTCCTTGAAATCATCACCCTTCATAATTTGACTTTTCAATATTGCATGAGTGAAGGAGTGAGTTGCAATTAATTAGTTGAAGGCGGCTGAGACTGCTAACCCATCCTTAGCTTATAAAACCTCATCTCTCATGCATTGAAAACAAATTTCTAATTATAATATGCTCAAGAGAAGAGCTCAAGAATATTGCATACCTATACCTACCTGATGGTTGTTGGAGAGACATGCATGTTGTTGCTGAGTTGATGTTGATGTGCAAGTGTTGGATGGTGATGCTGATGATCCTGATGCTATTGCCAAACTCTGGAGGATTTTATTTGACCTTTGGGTCTTCATGTTGAAGCTAACTACAAATATCTGGGTACTTCATCATCATATCCCCCCCAAATTTTTAAAGAAACCCATCCAATTGTGCCTTTTAATATCTCTAGCATAGGTGGGTGTTGATGAATCATCATTTTGTTGATGGGTTCCCCCTCCTTATCACTGCTTGATGGATCCAACCTCTACTTTTCCCTTTTAAAATTGCTCACTGCCAATCCTGTAAGTGTAGTTTTGTATCCTGTAGGATCTTAGGGAATCCTATAGGTTTTGAGGACAACAACTTGTTTTGTCCATATCTCCCAAATGGTATAATGGATTGACCTAAAACTTTCTGAGAATGTTTCCATCATCTTTATGCACCCTGCCATAAAAAAAATTCGGTCAATGGATGCAGAGATCTCAAGAAAAAATAAAAATGGTTGAAGGTGATGGAGGCCAATTTATTAGAAACCGTGCACTAGAATTTGCTGAAATTGCTTGGGGATGTTACCATCATCCATATGCATATCCCCATGAAACATATTTTTAAATGTATGCATGGATATTGAGAAAATGTAAAATGGTTGTAGCTTTGCCCTCTTAACATTATACATGAACCTCTCTATTAGATCCTCAAGGCTCTCATCTTCTCTTTGATTCATTCTAAAATTTTTTTCCTTAAGATCATGATCTTTATATTTTTCTAGAAATATATTTTGCATCTCACTCCATGATCTTATTGAATTAGTCTCTATACTCATGAACCATTTAAGAGCTCTATCCTTCAAAGTTCCCAGAAACAATCTCAGTTTTTGAGTTTTTAATAAGTAACCATAAGATCTACAAATAATTTCAAATTCAAAGAGAAAGGTTTCTAGATCCTCTGAACTTAGACCATGAAATTTTGGAAGAAAAGATGGAGGGATGTTCTTCATGTGCACATTGATATCAGTATCTTGAATGGGAAATCCAAGAGGATATTCCTCATTTTCATCATCTCCATCCATTTCTTCTACATTCTTTTTGATCTTCTTCTACCTTCAAAAGTGAATGGTGATGTGGTTCTTACTGCACAACGTGATCAAATGGGCAGGTGGGTTTGGTGTTGGAGATTTCTTTTTTGTTTTTATGATTGAATGAAAACACTAATGCAATGCACTTTTCTACTTTTTAAATGAAATATGCCTAGTGCAAATATGTTTTTTTTTTTCAAAAAGTGAAAAGAAATGAATCAACTAGGGAAGAAAACAATGCATATTTTGACACCTCTCCGGCAACGGTGCCAAAAAGTGATGAGCCTCGATATTGTAACAAGATTGTTGCAATTCCCAAGACTACCGACTTTAATTATCAACCCGGGGTTAATACAAACTTAAGAGGTATCGACACTATATGTGCAGCATACAATGTGTCCTTCCTTTGCTGTCATGATGTAATGGAGTGCATGTAATGAAGTCAAATCTTAAACTAATTGCAGAAAATGAAATGTTCAAAATGGAACCTTGACATATTGCAAGAAAGATAGTACTAGGAAAGAGACAGAAATCAAATGATAAAACACACCATTTTCTAACTAACTACTAAGAGGCTTTGCTTCAAAATAATGCTAATTTAACATGTATGCAATCCTATTGTCCTAAGCATCCAAATTAAAAACATCAAACATCCTTATTGTGCATGTAAAGGACTAAAATAAATCTATTTTTTTCTTTTTATTCTTTTAATGGAAAAAGAAATGGGAAAACTAAACTCTTTTAGTGATGTGGCATGTGGCTTGGAGATTATGGTGGATGTTTGGAAGGCTTGGGAAACCCTTAGGTGACCTTGTGTGGCTTCCTAGAGGTTTTCCCTCAATTTGGCCTCAAAACAGGCCACTATAGGAAAACCTACAAGATCCCCTAAAAACCTATAAGATATAGCTGAGAGAAAAAGGATGCATGTTGAAGGTGATGGAAAGCTTAGGGAAGGTGTTTGGTGGATGGTATGAGTCAAGGGAGTTCCTAGGACCACTTCAAAACTCAAAACCAAAGTTGGGAGATGGATGGATTTGCTCAAAAAGCTTGGAGAAGTTTCCTTGTGAAATGATGAAATTGGTGAGGGTTTAATGACCAAGCAAATCAAATCCAAATTGGATGGGACAATTTTTTGTATTAACTAGGATGTCTTAGGTCCCTATTCCGAGTGGAATTACTCAAAAATGCCTCTGTTAACCCATGAAAAAAAAACAAAAACATTACTAGTCGAAAATCTAGAAATTTGAGAACTAGTGAGCTAGTAAATCTAAAAAATGCCTAACCAAATAAAGTGCAAATGCAATGGGGTAGTTTTTTGTATGAAATATAATTTTTTTTGTGATATAATGCAAGTGGAACTAACTTGATTGAATCTTGTTAGCATGATCTAAAAAATAGAAAACATTTACCATTCTTTGCTAAAAAGGAGGTCCAACAATCTAGATTTGGGGATAACAAGACTAATCCAAGCAGCTCAATGATTACTATGAACTTCTAAAGCCTTTCCAAGGATGAAATAGAGCTTTTGATCCTACAAAAGAACTTACATCAACCATTTAACTCAATCTGACAATAAAAATCATTCATACTAAATGCATAAATAGAAAGAAATAAAAACAAGATATGCATGTGAATAAGAAATGAAAAGAAGGAAAGAAAATGATACAAAAGGGCTCTGAGGTTCCTAGGATGGCCAAGCCCAAGGAAACACAGATACCTATGGGGGAGAACAAGATTTAGAATCTGAACATGACACCAATCTTCATTATTTGATCAATAGGATTACATCCCTACGAGAAAATACAATGGAGTTGGAGAAATACAAGCTCTCTCCACAATAACACTAATGAAAATCTCTCTCTAGAGGAAAATTAGAATTTTTACTTATAAAAAATGATTAGGAATCATTCCCCATGAATGGAGGAAGCTTTCTCCACCAAAATCCCTTGATTAGTGGATCTGGTCCCCAATACTAGGAATTTGCATTAAATGGCAGGGAACACATTCCTAGATTTTCTCAATCATTCCCTAGAGGAAAATTCGACTTGGTACTTATATAAAATGATTAGGAATCATTCCCCATGAATGGAGGAAGCTTTCCCCACCAAAATCCCTTCATTAGTGGATCTCGTCCCTTGGTTAGTGGAACACATTTCTAGATTTTCTCAATCATTGGAGTTCCACAATTTGTGCCATAATTCCATAATATCTTTTTGATTTATTATTTATTATTTATCCTCGTATAGTAGGGAGCAAGTCCCTAAATTAACTCCTCCTCCAAATCATCATAATCTAACCAATATTTTCACAATATTCCACAAAAATAAATAATATTAGGCACCAAATATCTAATTATTCATAAACCTTCCTAATGAATATATTAAAGTTAAAAATAAATTATCTAATGCTAAAAGAGAGGTTTAATGTGCTGAAGGATGGTCATAGGCCTTAATTTATGTTTTACTTTAGAGGCATGGGCCGTAATTTATGTCTAATTTAGAGGCCCATCAAGCGCCTTGGCCTCCTGCAACTTTGCTAGCCTCTGGGTAATGGCGCAAATGTGTGTCATCGCTTTAACTTCATCATAGCATTGCTACAGCGCCCATGCCTCCATTTCCAGCCTTTGCACATTGGGATCTTCTTGCAGGCTGGTGACTACCTCGAGCGTTTGCTCAAAGAGAGCAGTGCAATCCTTCACTACACTATCCACTGTTGCCACGACATCTTTCACAATTGTCTCACGTTGCTCTCTGAATTCTAGCAAAGTCGAAGGCTGGGCCTTCAACTGCAATTCTGTGATTTTGAGGTTCAATTCCAACTGAACCTTTGCCAATTATGTTCGTGCATCGTGCACTCCAGTGATGAGCTTACGAATCCACACATCTACTGGCTTAGCATCGGGAATGTCCAGCGCTAGGACAGACCGACATGCCTCAGTCACTACCTAGGTCGTGCGCACATTCTTGTACGTGATGTATTTGACAAGGTTAATAGTGGAGTCTCTCTGCATAGCCATCTGAGCATTGTTGAATTTTTTCTCACTGATTACCTGTAATGCGCATTGTTCGTGGACCTGTAGTTCCACAATCATACCATCCTGCAAAAGGTAAAGCACTTAACTGGGAAGCGTGGCCAAGTTAAGTCCGACTCCCTTAAGGGTGTTGACAGCGGGTCTGTCAACTTTTGTCTTTATGGTCAATGCTCCATTCGACAACACTATGGCCCAGGGATCCCTTGTGTGCACCATCCCTACTACTTCTGAGGTTCTAGGCGCCAAGCTATTTTACACCGCATTGCTTCGACCCACGCTGGCCTGTACCTGTGATGCTTAGATCTGTAGCTCGCACAGACCCATCTGACTAGCACCTAAGGCCTACTACTATTGTAGATCGAACTGTTGTAGTAGTTCTGCGGTGGCATCCCTGACTGTATCTCCTATGTTCTTCAAGTCCCCCTCTATTAGGGTGATCTAATCAAGAGAATTCTTGTTGGCCTTGGACTTCTTCCACAGCGCTACTTTTTCTAGATCTTTGTTGCACTTGACGCGGAATGGAGTTGTCTCTGGGTCCACTCCTCCCTGCCTTGGCTACTCGTCCTCTTCTTCTGTCTCTGAGGAAGGTGACTTTTGACTCCAGTCAGAGCCATTCTCCTCTTCCTCCACTTGTCCGCCTATTTGCTTCGTGAAAGTGCGCTCTACGTTGGCCTTGTCCTCGACCTCCTTTTTTCACTTCGTGGCCTATTGGGTGTGGTTTTTTACCTATTTTCTGCACATTCTTTCCCATGTTTTGACCTTTCTATCCTCCAAGCCTGTGCCTTTATATGACCAAACTCTCTGTTTTCTTACCTTTTTAATCCATTTTACTGTCATGTTACTTTGTTGTATTTTACCAAATAATACGAGGCTTTATTCCTTTTTTGTGGCTAATTGGGAGAGCATTGAAGGAGTATGTTGGGAAGTTCACCTTGTTCAGGTGTTCGCTTGCGAGAATGAAGATATGAAGTAGACAAGTAGCAGGGATTAACTGCAGGAAAGGGTAGAACGGTTCGTTGTTACACCCTAAGTGTTGTTATGGATTGTTGCTACATACAAGGTGTTGTTACAAGTTGTTGTTGTTACAAATTGTTGTTACACATTGGGTGTTGTTACAGGTTGTTGTTACACATCAGATGTTGTTACACCTTGCGTGGATCCGTTGTCACTCCAACAGTGTTGTCATTAGTTATGTCGAGCCATCCCGAACCACCATTTGCTCAATGTTATTGCACCGAAGCTAGAAATGTGGGTACTATTCCACATAATAGTTTTCAGAAGTAGGATTGTTTATTTTTGAAGCAACAAGACTCAAGCAATTGCAACTGATGTATATTTATTTAGCAATAGTTTGTAACTTCCTTATTTTTTTATTAGCATGAGAATCGGGAGATTCTCATGACTGATCTATTTTTCTAATTTTCGGGTTGTAATAATTATAAAAGACTCGACTATTTATGTATCAGCAAACGACATATAGAAGAGTATCGTTACTCTATTTCTATAATCATGAACTTATTTAATATCAATTGGCATGGTGATGTTGTTATTACTTTCCAACTGATTCGTTAATCACTTTTTGTGTTCTTCCTGTGCCCTACTGAGGAGGAAGGGCCCTCCTCTTTGGCAGGGATTGCAGTGATTAGGTAGTGTACTTTTTAGTTTAGTTCATTGATTTATGGTTTCTCATTGTTGCTGTACAAATCGTGGATTGCATTCGTTGTTGTTTCTAGTTATCTTATGTTGTTAAATAGAGTTAATCAACAGATTAATAGTAACCAGCTGGAATAAATGTTAGTTCTTTTGTGATGTGCCTTTACTTCAATAGATGCGAGTTGTGATTTAATTCTATAGAGTGTTTTTTTGTATCTACACGCATGGTTTGATTCAACAATTTAGGTTTGTGACATCTTTTACAGTTTTTCTGCATTTCCTTATGCTTGGATAGAGTGTATTGGCATAGACAGTGCAAACTCCATTGAAACAACAAGACCTACCATGGGTTGACAATTAATATTGTAGTCTGAGTCAATTAAGGTTGATTAAAACAACACTACATTTTGGCGCCACTGTCGGGGATGGCAAGTTGACAATACAGTGAGCCAAGTTGTTTGTTTGATATACAGTGCTCATAGTCCACAGTTGTTGGGTGGTAAGACGAGAGGTAAAAACCTATGCATCGTTCTAACATACCTGGGTGGACTCACCATTGTGATCACTAGGACACTTAGGACATTTTGATGCTTTGTTAGTGTGTCTTCATCTCTTCAGTCACTAGGCAGTAAGACAAGAGGTAAGAACCTACGCATCGCTCTAACATACCTGGGTGGTCTCACCACTATTGAAGACTGGGGCACTTAGAGTGTGATTTGATACACATAGGGTCCATGTGTGCACTTGTAGGACTTACAGAGACACTGAAATCACCCCCACTCTAATATGTCACAGGAACGATGGGTTGTAAAAAGGAAACAAAGGGTGAAGATTTGGGAAGAAAGAAATTTATCCAGGAATTAATCTCTAAGGTGGAAAAAGAATAGTCCATCTCTCAAAGGAATGCAAGGAAAATAGGGCTGCAGAAGGCTGTTACTCCCATAGTGAAAGAAGAAACCTCGAATCCCTCCATATCAGGACTGTATCATTCTAAGGCTAGCACTCGTTCCCCCAAGATCAATTGTTATAGATCTGACCTAAAAGTATAAGATAATAGAGATAAACCCAAGAATAAGAAGATCTGAATATAGAAATGCTTCTTTGTTAATATCAAACCCTTAAGGTAGGGAAACACCATACATTCACTCCTTAAGGAAGGAGAACACTCCACAAGCCATATGCTTGTTCATACAATAATTCTTGACATCTCTGAATGGGGAGTCTCTAGCCTCTATATAGGCCTATAAAATATAATAACCATGGGTCAAATACCTGTTCCCTCAATAACCATCTATCTAATACCATGGGGCCATTACATTATTACTAACTACTTGTGGTCCCTTACATGATATGGGTTAACCACCTTATTTATTACTATGGCCCATCCCATTATTACATTATTACCTTGGGTACCTCCCTTTGTACCCCATATTATCCCCCGTAGGTATATAACATTCCACCCCCCTTAACATGTTTCGTCCCCGAAACATGGGAAGAAAACAAATAATAAGATCTACTCAAAAGAGTAGTCCACTGGTACCATGCACATGCATCTAGCCATCCAAGAGAAAGGTGAACCCTCAAACTCGTTGGTGCCTCGCTTGCTTGAGATGGAAGTTGACCGTGCCAGCTCTTCTGTGTTGATGTGTAGTAGGTGGATCATCACTCCTCTCTATCTATCATGTGTGGATTGTTGTCCTTGTGGCTAATTCGTTGCCATCTTGTTGGTTGTTTTCTTGTGGGGTGATATGGGTGGTGATATGCTGAAGTTTTAACCAACAATGTATCTTTCTTTAATTCACCACCTAATGAAGCCTAAGTGGTATCTGGTACATGTTGTGGTGCCTGCTGTTGTTTCTTATCTTCCAATATTACTTCAACCACCGAGTCCTCATCTAATGTGTCAGTACCTGTAACCTTTTTTACTTCAACCTTTGTTTGTGTTTGATTTTCGATCATCAAAGGCTCATCATCTGATGTGTAAGTGTCATTAGAGCTTTTTGCTTCTGCCTCCATAGTCTCTACTTGGGTCTTAATGAAAATATCCTACAATGTAATTTTCTTCTTTTTATATCGAGCTTTAGGAATTTCTTCTGCACATTAATATTGATAGTACCCATGGATTCCATCCAAGGATATCCCAAAACAACATCCATGTTATCCATATCTGAAGTATAAAATCACCATGCAACACATACTTATCCATAGAAAGCTTCAAATCCTTATAAACTTGAACATCCTCATCATCAACCTGTGTGTTTTCAATGTGTTTTGCTAGAACTTGCAATTTTTTTGTCAAATTAACATTGATAAAATTATGCTTGCAACTAGGATTTATAGACACAACGATCTTCTCTTCTGAATCAATCCATGAGCCTACAATAAGGATACACCAGTAGAAAATAACCCCTTATGTGTCTCATTCTCCTTTTTTCTAGCATGAGACCATTTGTCTAAAAGGACTCTTTCAAATTCTGTATCTGAAAATTTGGTCAACTGCTTGTTGTCAAGTGAGAACCACCATTTGGTAGCCTCATCTTTGAAACCAAGCCACACTAAATCCTTCCAATTTTTCCCATATGTGAAATTTCTTTGTTTTATGAATTCTTCAATAGTAGGGCCATTACCTTTTCCTGTGAAAAGCATCTTGCTAGATGGCACGAAAAAAAATCACTTACTTGGCTAAAATTTAAAGTGGTCACAATTTAGTCAATATTGCTCAAAATCCCGATTATGACCTATTTTCAGAAATGGAACAACCATTCTACATCTTCTCATGTGGTAGAAATCCCAATCTAGGCACTAGAATTTCATATCCGCGCTGCCACTGTCCCGCTGTCACAAAAATTTGCTGAAAAAATAGTTGATTTTAAATCAGCGATATCTCCCTCATCTGGACTCCAATTCGACTGATTTTTCTTTTTGAATTTGGGTATTTTTTTCACAAATAATCCATATCTACAATTAGATTCTGCATATTTTGCACCAGAATGTACATATCTGATCTGGAAACTCACGCCCCAGAAAGTTCCTACAAAAAAAAAAAAAAAAAAAAAATTCTCCACTTTTGCCCAAGAAAGTGCTCTGATACCACTTGTTATAGATCTGACCCAAAAATATAAGATAATAGAGATAAACCCAAGAATAAGAAGATCTAAATATAGAAATGCTTCTTTATTAATATCAAACCCTTAAGGTAGGGCAACACCATACATTCACTCCTTAAGGAAGGAGAACACTCCATAAGCCATATGCATGTTCATACAATAATCCTTGACACCTCTCAATGGGGAGTCTCTAGCCTCTATATAGGCCTCATACATACAATACCATGGGTCAATACCATGGTTCCCTCAATACCATCTATCTAATACCATGGGCCCATTACATTATTACTAACTACTTGTGGTCTTTTATAAGATACGGGTTAACCACCTTATTTATTACTATGGCCCATCCCATTATTATATTATTCTCTTGGGTACCTCCCTTTGTACCCCATATTATCCCCCCTAGGTACAATACATCAAGGATTTGATTTACGAGAAAGAAGGGGAAGTTGGTAGCCAGAATTTGAGGGTCGAGGATCAAGGGGAAACCGAGGGGGAAAAGCAGACACCTAAGACAGGGAAGTATTTGTTGATATATAAATATCCTGATACAGGTAGTGTGGTGAAACAACCAACCCCAGGAGTATATGAGGCATTAATCACGTCTGCAGGGCCATCACAAATGCAGTTAGAAGACCTTATGCTACAAAAAAGGTTAGAAGAATTAACCATGGGGGACAACAATGGTAACAATGCTAAAATAGACACCACTACCACCACCTTTGAGTTCCCAATCGAGAATATCATAGGTGAAGCTCCTATGAAAAATATTCCTCTATCATCCTTACCATCCTTTCAGGGGATTATGGTGGAAGATATAGATACATTTCTATTTGAGTTTGATGTCTTGTGCAGAAGTTATGATTATACAACAGATGCTTAGTAGTTAAAGCTATTTCTTGCTACCTTAAACGGAGTAGCCTTGAGATGGTTCATGGGATTAGGTCCCACTTCCATTTCAATGTGGAATGATATGAAGGAGATGTTCTTGTCAAATTACCAGGACTATTGTAGGACTAAGGAGTTAAGGGAAGATATTATTTAGAATGACACAGAAGGAGGAAGAAAGCCTGGAAGATTATGTGGAACGGTTCCACTATAGTCTATAGAGGTCTAAACATAGCAATTTGGACCCAAAAATATTTAAGAATATATTCATGAGAGGAATGAGGAATGACTTCCTTGACACCTTGAACCTATTAGGAAAAGGGGATATATCACAAGAGCCATTGACTGAAATTATAAAGCTCTGCCTATGATGCTCTCAAGGATCATCTCAAGGAAGAAATACAATTTGGGATGCCTCTGTTCATATACAAAAATCTACAAGCGAAGGAGTAACGAGGGCAGAGATCAAAAATTTGTTCAAAAAATTTAAGACCAATATCCTCAGTACTCTCTCGGCCCAGATAACAACAAAAAAAATCAAAAAGACACAAGTAGAAGTTGATACACCCCTGGTTATCTTCTGTCTTACTTGTCAGAAGAAACATCCTCACAGGGAATACGAATTGAATAGCATGAGACTGTGTAATATCTGTGAGCTAGGGCATTCGATAGAGAAGTGTCCAAAGATTCCTAGACTAATGGCAATACTTAGAGAATCAAGTGAAGAGTTGTAGTCCTCTTACTTCATAACACCAAGGAGGCCATGGCAACCACAACCTCTAGGTATGTCTCAAGACTTTTCCTTTTTCAATTCATGGAATAATGCATATAATAACCAACCATATCCATGGAAATATTCTGCCCCTCCTTCATCTCAGTTCCCTTCACCCTAGAACCAATGGTCTTCATCTCCTCCTGTATAATATCCTCAATCCAAACCATACCTGTGGAACCAGAACTGGAGAGGAAATGCCTAGAATTCTTCTTTGCCTGCACCACCCATGCAACAATAGCTGCAGTTACCTCCTTTCCAAGCTTCTGCTCCTCCACCACCTGTACGACCCCAACTACCTGTGCAACCTAACCCAAACCCAAATAATCAAGTAGCTCAGGGCATAAAGGCTCCTACGACCTTTCAGACCTGCTTTATTACCCCCGTCGAACTTAATGAAATACAATTGTGATCGATATGGTAATTAACCCCAGTCATTCCCCTATCATTACAAAGGAGGATTGTGAGGCAGCCAGAGGAGAAGCCGAAGGCTCTGAGGTGGCTACTGTGCCTACAACAACTGATATAGAGGAACTTGTTACATCTATAACATCCGACCTGTGAAGAACTATTACGTACGTAATAGCTAATTGAAGGAAGCCTGATACACCTGTAACAACAGATTCAATTGTTGTTACGCAGGACCCCCCATACCCTCAAAGACTAGCCGAACCTAGGATGACTTCATAGCCTGAATCTGATTTCCTCAGGGAGTTGCAAAATTTGTTTGTACGAATTCCTTTACTACAAGCCCTTAAGGAAGTACCCATCTATGCCAAGACAGTGAGAGATTTGTGCATCAAGAAGCCTAGGAGGAGCCTAAAGACCCTGCCGCCATACATGTGATGGGAAAGTTATCAAACTTACTGTCTGCTCAGCCTCTCCTTACTAAATACAATGATCCAGGAAATCCTACAGTCGCCATCTACATTAATGATCAGACCATAACCAATGCATTGATTGATCTTGGGGCTACCATTAAGGTAATGATGAAAGATCTCTTTATCGCTCTCAGGCTACAGGGACTCATACACACTCCTACTGTGCTAGAATTGGCAGACAGGTCACGTGTTAAACCCAAGGGGATGTTAGAAGATATAGTGATTACGATAGCTTCCTGGAGATATCCAGCTGATTTCCTTATCCTATAGCCCAAATCCAATTTTGGGGGGAATCCTTTGATCCTAGGGAGACCTTGGTTGGCCACTGCAGATGCATTTAAAGGCTACAAGACGGGATCCATGGTGATCTCGGATGGCCAGGCAACATAAGAACTTAATCTTTATCCCCCAAAACCAAATATGGATGTGTATAAACCTTGGTGGGATGAGTTTGATCTTGAGTCAGATCTTTCTCTACCACTCCTCACTCTGGGGAAAGCCCAGTATTTCAAAGATGAGACAAAAGATGATGTTATTTGTGGTTTTATTAGTAATTCACTTTCTGTTTCTTCTATTAAAAATTCAAATGAGGAGGAATAAGTGGAAGATATAGATTTTTAACAAATGAGAACCACTCCAAATATTGCTAGCAACCCAATTGAGATTGAATTTGGAAACATTTTGAATGTTAATCCCAATTTGACTGTTGAACAGAATCAACGGCTATTACAGTTGTTACAGAAGTATAAAAAAGCATTTGCATGGGATTATATGGATATGAAAGGGATCCACCCTAACCTATGCACTCACCGTATTTATTTGAAGCATGGCTACAAACCAGTCAGACAACGATAGTGCCACATGAACCCTACACTAAAGGAAGTGGTTAAAGAAGAACTACAAAAACTCTTGAATGCTAATTTTATTTACCCAATATCTGATAGTCAGTGGGTGTCACCACTTGTCATCGTTCCTAAAAAGATTGGCAAGTGGAGAGTCTGTGTTGATTATAGAGAACTCAACAAGGCCACTTAGAAGGACCATTTTCCATTACCATTTATAGATTAGGTCCTTGATACTCTCTCCAAAAAGAAATACTTTTCATTTTTGCATGGGTTCAGTGGCTACAATCAGATACAAATTGGCCTGGAAGACCAAGATAAAATGACCTTTGCTTTCCCTTGGGGAACCTACGCATACAGAGTGCTACCTTTCGGGCTCTATAATGCGCCAACAACCTTTCGAAGGGAAATATTATGAATTTTTTCTGACTTATTGAATGACTAACTGGAGCAATGAGAAATGTCACATGATGATGACTGAAGGGATCGTGCTTGTACATTACATTTTTTCCAACGGAATCAAGGTAGACCCTGCAAAAATAGAGGTAATTCTAAGAATTCCAACCCCTAAAACGCATAAAGAGGTACGCAGTTTCTTGGGGCATGCAGGGTATTACAGAAGATTTATAGAAAATTTTCAAGAATTGCATTACCATTATTTTCCTTACTCATGAAGGATGTTGATTTCTTGTGGGCATGGAAGTGTGAACATGCCTAACTAACAATGAAAATGCCTAACTCATTTAATTGAAAATGAAGCAAACAAAGCATCCTAGTCACCTCTTTCGGAAGAAAGGAGTGTGAGGGTCAAGACACACTGGCACTGGAATGGGAGAAATTCTGATTTTTTCTTACCCCTAAGAATGGCGCGATTGCCTAATTGACAACTAGTGCCTATAGGCATGACTGGCATGACTAACCAATGCTACACCTAGCATTGATGACCTGATCAGTGCGACTGTCTAACTAACAACTAGCATTGATCAAGCAATTCAAAGAAAAAAATAAAAAAGAACTTCACACAAGGCCAAACTTAACACATCAGAGGGTGGGATAAACCAAGCAAGCACACAAAATAAGCTAAATGAAGCTCTCTAGTTAGGGAGAAAATAGTCTAAAGGGCTTACAGGGTTAAAATCATAAGAGCAAAACACACTGGCCAAGATTTGGGTCTAGCCCTAATTTTCACTTACAGGGATCGGCACGACTGCCTAATTGACAACGAACGCCAGAGGCGGGTCGGCGTGACTGTTCCTCCTCAATTTTCCCTGATCGACGCAACTTTTAGCCGATTAAAGCATTATCTGAAGGAACTAAGGAAATATAAAAAATAAAAATTCAAAATAGGGACCAGATCTGCTACTATGGATTTTATACTTAGGCCAATAGGTGGGAGAAAGGCAACAAAACAAAAGGGAAAATGTGAAACTAGCAAATTTCTCACCAAATCATGAAATCCAAAAAAAATAAATGGACGGGATCTCCCCAGCGGAGTCGCCAATTTGTGGTGAAGTAAAATGATAAGTGCGGACATGAACGAATTCCTCTAGCCCAATAATGGGTCTAGCCACAATAGATACATTCTATGGAATATTTCCTTAGGTTAGAATCAATCAAGAGGGCCTACCTCTTGGTTTCTTATCCTACTTGATGATGTCCTCGCTTTCTCCAGCAATCTCTCGCCTCCTTCTTCAAGCTCCTGAAACAAGTAAACAACAATAGAACACAAACATCATAATAGACAAATTGCAATTCAACCTACTTAATCATGAGTCAAGAAGCATTAAGACATGAATATGTAATATTACAAAACATGTAGGAAAACAATCGATAGTTTCATATATTAATATCAAAGAGAAATTACAACCATTTGTCTTGACGTCATAGTCTTCCTCTGATAAGACTAGGTTCCCACACACTTCTGCTAACACTTCATGATGGTTTCAAACAACAATAGTTTAAAGACTCTTCCCTTTAGGCTTCACTCCAAACCAAACAAACTTCTCCCTCACACAAAAAGATGGCTACAAATAGTAATAGCTTGCTTGTCTAAAATAATATACTTATACTCAGCTAAAACTCTAATTATGTAACTGTGACTTTCACACTAGTTTGTGCTTGGGAAGAAGGGAGGTTTATATAGGAAATATGGATGAGAGATGGATCCTCTTCTCATAGGAGAAGGACTTATCCCCTGAGGTAGTTCCATCATTAGAGGGGAAAGGAGACTAAACTATCATCCTCGACCCCATCAAGCCAAACCATTTACCAGACTTCCGTTTTGAAGCTTCTAGAGATGGAAGCTTCAGCTCTAATTTAAAAAACTTTCCATAACAGGACCGACGTGACTAGAACACAACTCAGTCACACCGATTGGCGTAGGGAATAGTGCTAATCACTTCACATCGGCACGGGGAAGACAAAGGTCATTAGCGTCAGTCTTGTAAATTGGGAAAAATAGAAGTTTTAGGGGAAATGGTGCAAAAGGGAAATGGTCTGCTCATGAAGGGGGACATAATGGGAGTTTCTCCATGAAGGCAAAGAATGCAAGTTTCACTATAGAGGTCCTCCAAGACCAAGGAATGGGGAGTATAGGGACAGTGACAAAATGTTGTGTAACAAATGCCCCCTAAAGCGTGAAGGCTGAACCAGAGTGAGGGATGAAATGCTTTATAAATCAGTGCAGGGAACCAGTCTGTCATCGAGAAACCTACAAGGAAGTACAAACACATATACATAAACTGAGATCTCTGTAAAATGATACATGAAACATGGCATGGATGCAAACATCCAGAGAATGATCATGTAAATCGATCCAGGTATGGGCACAGCCATCTGTTAAAGAGGATCATAATGAAACCAAGGTATGGTCGCAACCATCCGATAATAAGAAGGATCACATATGATAACTTATGGTCTAGTCATAACCAACCATATAAAAGAGACATGCATATCATCATAACCATGTCACATCACTTCACACCCTGGACTTGTGTGATCTGAGTCCAGGGTCTTGCACTCCAACACGACCTGATCAAAGTACAGATTCTAGCATGTGAATAGATGGGTTGATGTCAAACATACTAGAAAGTCACTTGATTACTAGTCAATGATGTAAACTATTAACAAGCGCGAGAGGAACCACCAATAATGACAATGGCCCTCAAGGTACTATCAATACAATCCACAGAATGTGAATACAGGAACTGAAGTTGAACACCCATGAAATCACTTGATCGAAAGCCAATGATGTGAACTTGTTGTCGAGTGCGAAGAACTTGCCATTGAGGCATGCAAGCACTAAGTTACTAGAAGGGAGTCTCTCTGTCAACTTCCCGGATAATGAGTTGAAGTTGATGGAAAGCAACCATGTCGAAGGAGGGCCATAATGAATCCCACATCATCGACGCGAGACGAGAGAATGCAAAATGATTATGGATGATACAGAGAATCATAGGTAAGTGTAACTGCAGAAGGAAAACTCTTGAACATATCGACGACACAACTGGAAGTTTGGCAGCTTTTGGATCCATGGGATCGGTGGTCATGATGACGTAGCAAAGATCAAATGGAAGGAAAAAATGAACAACCCAAACCCAGGAATGTCAACGATGCAAAGGAGGATATTCCAAGCCGACAAGAAGCAAAGAGTGTCATGTTCAAGAGTGAGCTACTAACACAACTGATAGATTTCCAAATTTTTCCCCCACCATTTCTGGCGAGTACCCCAATTATTTTTTAATATCAAGCTTGAAGGGGATATCATATGCTTCCACTGTAATTTCATCCTTTGAACAAATTTGACCTAGTAAGTTTAACGAGCCATAGGAAGGAGAAGCTCGTGTTTACCATGGTGAAAAATCCGATGTCGTTTAATAGTTTAACGAGTCCGACAAAGGTGTAACTTGGCATCTTTTTCATGTTTAGAGAGCTTGAAAAATACACGTAAAAGAAAACTCATCGCTTTTCATACATTTGTGTCTCTCAAGCCCGAAAAGGTAGAAAACAATACTTGAGAGAACCGCTTGACCATTTCAGTCAAGGAGTACCTTTTTTTGTAAATAGTGCCTCCTAGCCTGAAAAGGTCGTAAACTTATACTGGGAACATGATATTTCGCATCCATTAACGAGTTCAAAATGACAAGGGCTCGACCATCTTTTTTCTTTTAAAGGGTCGCAAAAGAGCTGAAAGTGCACCCCCCATTTTATTCTCTTTTATGAGTCAAAAGGGAAAAATGCTTAGCAATCTTTTCATCTGAGTTTAACGAGTCAAGAAAAGAGTTGAAACATGACTCATCCTAGAGGAATGAGTGGTATAAAGGGTAGCAACTGGTTTCAGCAATGCTCAAAACATGTAATGGTCAAGAGGCTAGCTAATAAAACTAGTCATCATTGTGGTCCCTTAGGAAATGAAAAACAACCAAGTGAAAGCATATGATCAGCCAAAGAGATTGTGGCATTGGAATGAAACAACCAAGGCTCATCTAGCAGAAATCATGTGATAAAAATGACAATCATGAGATGTAAATCGGGCATGGGTTCATTTTTACACAAGCTTGGACCATGGAGAACTCTGCTTAGATTTGGTTTCATGTTTAAACAATCTTGAAGCGAAACACTATGCTTGCTATAAGTTTGCATGCCCCCAGCATAATGACTCAATCAAGTTACATGACCCCCAAGCTTCATTTAAGTCAACGAGGTAGATGGAATGAAGGTTCACTTTCAATATCCAAGAAAGACTCGACTGGGATTTTACGAGATCTTAATCAAAGACTTGATTTGGAAATGGGAGGTGTTTCATTTTTTGAAAGAGGTTGACACAACAAAAGAACTATCCTCATGACTCCTTATTTCATTTTTTAATGAGGTTGACACAAAACCAGGAACTATCCTCACAACTCCTTGTTTCATCTTTTAACGAGCTTGACTCAAGACAAGGAACTATGCTCACACCTTTCTTTCATTTTTTAATGAGGTTGACACAAGACCAAGAACTATCCTCATCCGTTGTTTCATTTTTTAACGAGGTAGATACAGGATCCTCATGACTCCTTGTTTCATTTTTTAACGAGGTTGACACAAGACCAAGAACTACCCTCATACCCTTTGTTTCATTTTTTAACGAGATTGACACAAGACGAGGAACTATGCTCATTCCTTGTTTCATTTTTTAACAAGGTTGACACAAGAACAGGAACTCTCCTCATGCATTTGTTCATGAACCATATGAGAACATGGATCCTAAGAGGTCTTTAATAGACAGAAGAACCACGCTCTGGGAGGAATACATGTCAATTGGTACCATAGACATATTGGGTTCCAATGCCCCTAGTACATAATGTATTATACCATCTGTGTGATCATCAGCAGATATGGAGACGGAATGGGTAGCCACATAATTGAACCATGGTGGGAAATGTATTGCTTGCAAATAAGAGCTGATAGGGGATGATGGTTTCAAATTAGGCACCTGGTGACCAATGAACAACAATTGATCAATGCTCAATATTCTCCCTTCATGTGGAAAACAAACCACATGAAAAATTGAGGAAACAAGAGCTCCCATGACATAAACGTAGTCACGTCCAAGGAGAAGATTGAAATCTAAAGGACCATGGACTACCATCAATTCTAGATAGACGGTCTTCCCTTCCAAATTAATAGGGAACTTCAGAAGGATCCCTAAAGTTAGACGCGTTCCTCCGTTGAAAGCCAATAAATTCTGGGTGACAGGCACAAGCTATGGGGAACCCAAAGCTTGCCAAGTAGTAGAAGACATGATGCTGACAGATGCACCTTCATCTAATATAGTGCCAAGTACTACCATATTATAGGCTTGTACTATGATCTGGGAAGGCATACAAGATGGGAGGTGGAAAGCAGCCAATGGACCCCAATCGAAAGAGACGACAAAACTACTTGGTGGGGATATCATATGATTGCCCCCATGCTATACAGGAATAGGAGAAGGAATCTCCTAAACAATTGGGATGAGAGGGTCACTTTTCGATTCATGAGAATCTGAGGAGATGAGAAGAACATGAGCAGTATGATCACCACTCTCTTCTGGAACGGAGTGAGCAACTAGAGGCGGAGCCAAGTCGACACTCTTTTCAACCAATGGTTGGTCAGCAACAAACACAAGAGAGTCTCACTCAGGAAGAGCACGATGGGAAAGATATTAATCCAAGTCAATCTCTTTACCAACTGGGAGAGGGTTGTAAGAAAGCCTCTGATAATCAACAGGAAATTGGGGTTGAGGAGCTGTAAGGTTTTCCAAAACTTTGGAAGCTTTATCCATAAGAGGACAAAGGTGAAGAAGATGATCTCCTTCACATAACCTATAGGGGAATCTAATATTTCCCTTCTTCTTACCATCATTAGCTAAGGGTGTAGCATCAACATGATCTCGAGAGGTTGACAAGGATGGTCAGTTTAAGTTGTGAAACCAAACCTCTAAGACTCTGGGAATTCCAGGACAATCTTGAAGGAGATAGTCACCCTTACACTGCCTTCAAGGGAATTTTACCTTTCACGAAGGATCAGAAGGTTTGTCGACACGGGGTGCATTTGTGATGGCCTGCTGTCTGGTTGCAATGACAACCTTCCAAATCTGGTGGCGATATCTTCTATGTCTTCAATCTGTTCTCTTTGCAATTTCTGGAGATCCTCGGTCATGAAATCTCTGCTCTTCAATATATATAACACTTAAATGACCTTGAATGTAACGCAGCTCTATACAATCATAAAATCAATCACCAGCATTATATAAAATCAATCACCAGCATTGGTATGAGAATGGCGCGCACAGCCTTTTTAACACTTTCCTGTAAATTATACAGCAATTGTCACCTATTCGGATTGTTGCCACAGCGAACTTCTATAACTGAACCCAATTCAAAACTATTAAAAATAAATCAGAGCGTAATCAGTTATGACAGGCCGCACGCAGAGTTAACACTCTTTACCAACAAAAATCAAACACGAATCGGCCTTCATCATCATCGATGGACTACGCATTTCTTATGGAGACAGCGTTTAGTGGGGATAACCCCAGTTCAACGCATATAGAGTTAACAACACAATCCCATTTCGATTATAATGACAGAGGAATAAATGCTAAAGATCGGTGATATGGCGTTTGAAGCAGCGTTCAAATTAAAATCCGCAGGCTTATAAAAATATACAAACTAAAATCTACAGGCATCGGTCATACGATATGGCAATTTACACTGCTTTCAAATGGAAATCCACAGGCCTGTATCAACATACAAACTACAGTATATTCGCACCAGTTAAAACAAATTACAACATTCATATATTCAATGGACACCGCCAGTTTGGAACCAATCTCTATTATTTTCTATTCACTCCAAACACACCTTATGAACAACGCCCTCCTTTTATTTTTACACAACAATAAAAAGCCCTTTTTCTTCAAGGATCCGCACTCCTTCCATATCAATCCACACTGTCTTTTTCATGCACAAAAGAAAGGCTAACTCTAGAAGAAACTTTCCTACTTAGCAGCTGATTTTTTTTTCATTCCTATTCTAGCTGCTTTATTACAAAAGCGATTACTCAAACAAAGAAACAGTACCTAAAAATCTTAGCTTTTCTTTGTCATGCCTTATTCTATCTAAAAAGATGGCATTTTCTATTCCTAAATCTAACTAAAAACATAGGAACAGCAAGCTTTTCCCGTCTGAGTGCATGCACCTGCATCAGACTCCCAAGGTTGAAAAATGATCATGATCTCCTGATCATGCTTTTTTTTTTTTGTCCGCCTGGATCCCATACTTTGTTCTGCAAGTCCCCATCTGTTGTTACTTGCTGCCTTTCTCCAGGTCCCCATATTTTACGTTGTCTTGCTCCATTAGCTGCACTTTCATAATCTTCTGCTGTCTTTCTTTTGCTGCTGCTTTTGCTGCTTCTCTTCCTTGCTGATGTCTTCCTCTGGGACCCTTTCAACATGATTCTTCTGATTAATTCAATTTCCTTGTCCAATAAATCTTCAGACTGCTGATGTCTTGCTTCTATGCTTGTTTCTGTTCTGACTGCCACCCGATCATCCATACCCTCTTGTCTTCTGGAACAGAAAACTTCTTATCCTTTCATTTGACTGCTTGACTGAGTCAAATATTCACCAGTACCTGCAACAATACCTGCATTCACAAAACACTTATCAGAATAAAAATCATAAGGCCTTAGTGCCTTATTTCCCACTGCCAGCACTTCAGTATGCTGATCCCAATCATTCTTGAGACTATCAGTTAGTCTCTCCTCAACATCATCTTCTTCAAGAATACCTCTGTGTTCGGGAACCTCTTTATTTCCATTCATCTCTGTTTTTATATTCTGAATACTTATCCTCTGTGCTTCTAGTCTCTGCTCCAGAACACTTAACTCATGCCATAAACCTGTAAACTCCTTTGAAAAACTTTCTGTACAATCTTCAACACTTTCACAGGCCAAGCTTTCTGTTGTTACGATCTCATCACCTGCATTCATGCACAACTTGTCAGTTGGAAAACTACAAGTTTTAACAGTCTCACTTGTCGGTTCAGATACCGGTTCTTCCAGCTGATCATTTTCTTCATTCGCATGAACTTCCTCTTCCAACTCAGCTGCTGTGAGTTCTTCTTGTTTCAACTGTACATCCATTGTCTGCTCCAAGTATTCCTTTCCTCCAAATAACAGAGTTTTTGAATCAGTCTGTTGTCCTGGTACATCCTCCTGCAAAGGAAACAATGTATGATTGACACCATCCTTTCCAAATTTGTAGGTGTTCCTCTTCCCATCATGCATGGCTGCACTGTCATATTGCCAAGGTCTTCCAAGCAATATGTGACACACATCCATAGGCATCACATCACAAACAATTTTATCTTTGTACTTGCCCACTTGGAATTCTACTTCACACTGTTCACTTACCAGCAGTTGATGTCCTTTTTGCAACCATGACACTTTAT
>APFE030575547.1:50783-126869 GCA_000404065.3 Pinus taeda
CTTTGCTGCCATCCTGCTCCAATTCTTGATTGGCTGCTTGCCCAGTCTTCTCCTTTCTGCCTGTACACCATCCCACCAAAGCGCTGCATGGCCCACTAGTTTGGTGACAGCAAACTTGACTTTCTTCTCCTCTTCCATTTCTTCATAATCGAAGAATTTCTCCATACTGTTAATCCAGTCAATCAGCTCCTCTGGATTTAGTCCTCCTTGATATACTGGTACTAACTGGTTCCATGGCCTGGCTGTGGCTTTCATCACTGACTGAAAGAGCTTCATCTCAGGAGGAATCTCTACCGCTTCCTCTTCAATAGCTTCAGCTTTGGGTTCACTCACGTCTCCATCATCTATATTCCTGCCGAAGGTTAGTGCATCCAACCTAGCTCGCAGCTCCTCTATTTCTTCCCTCAATTCGACATTCTCAGCATGCCGTCCTCTTCCACCACGTCCACGTCCTCGTCCTCTTCCAACCCTGAAAGCCATCCTTCTCTTGCTCCTGAGATTCAACTCTATGTCAATGGCTGGCTCTGATACCACAAATGATGGCCTGCTGTCTGGTTGCAATGACAACCTTCCAAATCTGGTGGCGATATCTTCTATGTCTTCAATCTGTTCTCTTTGCAATTTCTGGAGATCCTCGGTCATGAAATCTCTGCTCTTCAATATATATAACACTTAAATGACCTTGAATGTAACGCAGCTCTATACAATCATAAAATCAATCACCAGCATTATATAAAATCAATCACCAGCATTGGTATGAGAATGGCGCGCACAGCCTTTTTAACACTTTCCTGTAAATTATACAGCAATTGTCACCTATTCGGATTGTTGCCACAGCGAACTTCTATAACTGAACCCAATTCAAAACTATTAAAAATAAATCAGAGCGTAATCAGTTATGACAGGCCGCGCGCAGAGTTAACACTCTTTACCAACAAAAAATCAAACACGAATCGGCCTTCATCATCATCGATGGACTGCGCATTTCTTATGGAGACAGCGTTTAGTGGGGATAACCCCAGTTCAACGCATATAGAGTTAACAACACAATCCCATTTCGATTATAATGATAGAGGAATAAATGCTAAAGATCGGTGATATGGCGTTTGAAGCAGCGTTCAAATTAAAATCCGCAGGCTTATAAAAATATACAAACTAAAATCTACAGGCATCGGTCATACGATATGGCAATTTACACTGCTTTCAAATGGAAATCCACAGGCCTGTATCAACATACAAACTACAGTATATTCGCACCAGTTAAAACAAATTACAGCATTCATATATTCAATGGACACCGCCAGTTTGGAACCAATCTCTATTATTTTCTATTCACTCCAAACACACCTTATGAACAGCGCCCTCCTTTTATTTTTACACAACAATAAAAAGCCCTTTTTCTTCAAGGATCCGCGCTCCTTCCATATCAATCCACACTGTCTTTTTCATGCACAAAAGAAAGGCTAACTCTAGAAGAAACTTTCCTACTTAGCAGCATGCACAAAAGAAAGGCTAACTCTAGAAGAAACTTTCCTACTTAGCAGCTGATTTTTTTTTCATTCCTATTCTAGCTGCTTTATTACAAAAGCGATTACTCAAACAAAGCAACAGTACCTAAAAATCTTAGCTTTTCTTTGTCATGCCTTATTCTATCTAAAAAGATGGCATTTTCTATTCCTAAATCTAACTAAAAACATAGGAACAGCAAGCTTTTCCCGTCTGAGTGCATGCACCTGCATCAATTTGGAGTAATAGCTACACGGTTGGCCTCTCACTTATCTAACTTCTTCTTCTTCGTCTTCTTCTTCTTAGTCTCCTAGTTACTAGATTTGAAACTTTCACCAGGGAAAGCAGAAGAGGAGAGTGAATAAATAGGGGAAGAAGGCGAGGGGTTAACCTGAGGAACATCGTGACGTGATCCAAATGAAGGAGATGGCGGGGAAGGAGTTGGGGCACTCAGGGTCACCAAGGTCAAAAATAACCGAATAGGTAAACCAATGGTTAACCCAAGGAGGGACAACGTCGCCATATAAGGAACACCAGCATTTCCAAAATAAGGAAAAGGACCAGGACTCCCATCCAAGGGGAATCCTTGACTGGTAGACTTTGGAAATGTTTCCATTGGAATCGACCCTAAAGAACCACTAAGGAAGATAACTTTAACTAGGGATATTTCGTGGGAAGTTAATTTTAAAACACTGAAACAAAACTTTGCCTTTTCATATTTTAAGAGTCAAGAAAAGGAAGAAAGGTAAATCTAGTCTCTTTTGGAGTTAACGAGATTGAAAGGATAAGTGCTCGACGATATTTTCAAATTTAAAGAGTCAGTAGAGATAAAAAATGACTGCTCGAGGTACTCTAGGCATAAATGATTATCAAGTAACTGTGAACTGCAGAATACTTCCCAACGAATCGAGAAGTACGGGCAGGAAATCTCCCTGAATGTTGTGTTCAGTGTATCACATTTACAAGGTGGCAGATGCGTCTTCCTATGGATAAAGGATTGCAGCCTAGTGGGGTCTCTCATTATATACTTGACGGTAAGGGGAGCACAAATCCGTACTAGCATTGTCTAGTGCCGAAGCAAACGACAGCTACTAGGTTTAAAGACATCGGAACACGTCTCTATCCTAGACCACTAAATGTGAGCATTAAGTTTCAATGCTTCCTTAGATTAATTCAATAAATTTTAATGGTTGATCTTGAATTAGGTTTCATTACAAGGCCCTACCACTGTCATCTGACAAAAGCTCCTACGTGCAGCTATATGAGAAAAGAGATCTTGGTCTTCGATGAAAATTATCACTAATTGAGAGATAGAGAACACAAAATTAATGCAACGATCAAAGAATGAAATATTTCACTAATAAATCTCCTAAATGCACTTAATATTCCTTTAACAACAAAAGAAGTTTCATTTCATTTCCAATGCTTATGATGATGCAATTCTAGCTTCTCAATGATACTATTAATGCAATATTTTCGCTTAAGTAAATTAGAATGATGTTCTTCTTTTCATAAAATACAAAATGAATCTTTGAGATAAAGCACTTTAATGAGAATCTTCACAATTTTGACCAAACAAGCATCAATCAAATCCAAAGCATGATAAATGAAACTAAAAGAAACTTCTTCTTTGAATCGAACAAACCAAACACATGAATGCTTCAATCGACAAACCAAGCAATGTAATCTATTCTTGGAAGGAGAAAAGAGACATTTGAAATAAGAACAAACAAGACTCTTTCACTCATTTAATTGAAAATGAAGCAAAAAAAGCATCCTAGTCACCTCTCGTAGAAGAAAAGATTCTGAGGGTCAAGACCAACTGGCACTGGAATGGGAGAAATTCTAATTTTTTCTTACCCATGAGACTGGCACAACTACCTAACTGACAACTAACACCAATAGGAATGACCGGCACGACTGAACAGTACTACAAGCAATGATGGCTTGATCGGCGCGACTGCCCAATTGACAACTAGTGCTAATCGAGGGACTCAAAGAAAAAATAAAAAATAACTTCACACGGTACTAGACTTAACACATCAAAGGGTGTGCTAAACCAAGCAAGCACACAAACTAAGCTAAATGAAGCTCTCTAGGCAGGGAGAAAATGGTCTAAAAGACTTACAAGGCCAAAATCATAAGAGCAAAACACACTAGCCAAGATTGGGGTCTAACCCTAATCTTCACTGATAGGGATCGGCATGACTGCCTAACTAACAACAAGCGCCAGAGGCGGGTCGATGCGATTGTTCCTCCACAATTCGCGTTGATCGGCATGACTGTCAGCCGATTAAATGCACTGTTTGAGGGAACTAAGGAAAAATAAAAATAAAAAAATCAAAACAGGGACCAAATCTGCTACTATGGATTTTAGACTTAGGCCAATAGGTAGGAGAAAAGCAACATAACAAAGGGGAAAACGTGAAACTAGAAAAGTTCTCACAAAAGACTGAAATCCAAAACAAAAGGATGGGATCTCCCTAGTGGAGTCGCCAATTTGTGGTGAAGTATAATTATAAGTGTAGACACGAACGAATTCCTCTATCCCATTAATGGGTCTAGCCACAACATATAAATTCTATGGAAGATTTCCTTAGGTTAGAATCAATCAAGAGGGCCTATCTCTGGTCACTTATCCTACTTGATGATGTCCTCACTTGTTTTCTCCAACAATCTCTCGCCTCCTTCTTCAAACTCTTGAAACAAGTAAACAACAACAGTACACAAACATAATAATAGGCAAATTGCAATTCAACCTACTTAATGAGTCAAGAAGCATTAAGACACGAATATGTAATATTACAAAACATGTAGGAAATCAATTGATAGTTGCATATATTAATATCAAAGAGAGATTACAACCATTAGCCTTGATGTCGTAGTCTTCCTCTGACAAGACCAAGTTCCCACACACTTCTGCTAGCACTTCATGATGGCTTCAAACAACAATAGTTTAAAGACTCTTCCCTTTAGGATTCACTCCAAAACAAACAGACTTCTCTTTTACACAACTAGATGGCTACGACTAGTAATAACTTGCTTGTCTAAAATAATATACTCACACACAGCCAAAACTCTAATTTTGTAACTGTGACTTCCACACTAGTTTGTGCTTGGAAA
The DNA here is from genome assembly GCA_000404065.3 of Pinus taeda. Classification (NCBI taxonomy): domain Eukaryota; kingdom Viridiplantae; phylum Streptophyta; class Pinopsida; order Pinales; family Pinaceae; genus Pinus; species Pinus taeda. Next base: position 55,413 of record APFE030575547.1, read on the forward strand.
GAAGGGAGGTTTATATAGGAAATATGGATGGGGGATGGATCCTCTTATCATGGGAGAAGGACTTATCCCTTGAGGTAGTTCCATCATTAGAGGGGAAAATAGCCCAAACTATCATCCTCGACCCCATCCAGCAAAACCATTTACTAGACTTCCATTACAAAGCTTTTAGACATGGAAGATAGGTGCAAATAATAGTGCTAATCTTGTCACATTGGCAAGGGGAAGACAAAGGTCATTAGCATCGGTCTTGTAAATTGGGAAAAATAGAAGTTTTATGGGAAATGGTGCAAAAGGGAAATGATCTGCTCATGAAGAGGGACATAATGGGAGTTTCTCCATGAAGGCAAAGCATGTGGGCTTCACTGTAGAGGTCTTCCAGGATCAAGCAACAAGGAGTATAGGGACAGTGACAAAATGATGTGTAACAGGACACTTCGCAGACAAACGGACAAGATACAAAGTCCTTTCAACAGGGTACTACTAGCCAACAATATTTCAAGATGCCAAGAAGTTTGTGAAGGGATGTCATAGTTGTCAAAGGATGGGCTAACCACTACAATCAAATGAGATGTCATTACAACCCCATATCGTCATAGAACCTTTTGAGAAGTGGGCTCTAGATTTTGTAGGACCAATCAATACTTCATCTAAATAGAGATCCTACATCTTGGTTTGTATTGACTATGTCACGAAATGGGTCGAGGTGAAGGAACTAACTAGAGCCATGGAGCAGGCTATCTCAGACATTCTCTTTGAAGACATCTTCGTCCAGTTTGGCATACCCAGGGATATAGTCACAGTTTGAGGGCCGCAGTTCACATCTCATAAGATCCAGGAGTTGGTCAAAAAATATAAAATCCATCATAGAATCAGAACGCCTTACCATCCACAGGTGAATGGCCAGGTAGAAAGCACTAACAAATTCATTGAGGGGATCCTTACTAAGACTATGGCTAGTCATCGAAGAAATTGGGCTGACAAACTTCCAGAAGTGTTATGGGCATACAGGACTACATGGAGGAACACCACTGGATTCTCACCATATGAAATTTTGTATGGAAAGAACCCTTTATTCCCCATTGAATTTGAAATCAAGACACTAAGGACAACATTGTAGGTCAATTCGGATTTGGCTACAGCACAAAGGCAGAGATTGAACAAGCTCAATGAATTGGAGAAGAAACGGTTGGTTGCTATCTAGCAAACAGAGATTATCTAGTAGCAGAGAGCTAAGTGGCATGACAGATTTATAAAGAAGAAACAGTTCCAGAAAGGAGATTTGGCTCTCTTATACGACTCAAGGTTTAAAGACTTCAAGGGTAAGCTCTACACCAGATGGCTAGGTCCTTATGAGGTAGATGCAGTCTTTGACAATGGGACTATAAATTTGGTAACCACTGACAGTGCAAAGACACCATTACTTGCAAATGGGCACCGTCTTCGGCTGTATCACAAACCTACCTTGAAGGATTCATTTGTCAACATTGTCACAAATTCGGATCTACAAATTATGCAAACAGGGGAAAGCCCCCCTGTGCTACAAAAAATATAATTTTTCCAATAAGTGTAACAGTTGAAAACCACCTGGTGGCGGTTGTTACACCATCAAACTTTCCAAAAAAAAAGAAAAGAAAAAAAAACAATAATCTAGCTATGAAAACCTTTCTAGGGCGTAGACAGATACTTTTGTAGCCGTTGAAAACCACCTAGTGGCAGTTGTTACACCCTCTATAACAAGATTTGTTATTCCAAAGTATATCATGTGATAAGTTTTGTTACACAGTCTTTTGTTCTTTATCTTTTTGAAGAAATTAAATTAGTATATATCAGTCGTCTTGGCTATTACACTTGTAACAGTCAATGAATTTTCAAGAATAAAATGAGCTATTCTATTATAATAAACAGCAAAAACATCACTACAAGCCTCGTCATCAGATTTAAGTTCACACATCTCACTGCTCGAGTATGATTCGATTTCGTGCCACCCATTACTTCGTCCCATGTCTCCTAGGTATGTCATCAAAAAGGTAATATTGAATTCGTTTTATTTTGTAATTATGGAAACTTAACATGACTAATTGACAGCCGAGGATGGATGTCATAAATAAGTTGGGAGGGCACGAATCACATTGCAACATGACCGTTGCATGATTTGTAATTATTTGAAAAAATCCAATAATTAAGGCATGTGACCCGGTAGTTATTGTTACTTAATACCGAACCATACCAAAAAGGGTAAGGGCACCATTGACAAGACCTCCCCATGACTCACCATTAAGGCAAAATTCATTGAGATGAACCATGCGTGCCAAATCCTAATCCAAAATCTTCACCTGTGCCACCCTACCACCCTACCATTTAACCCCGTTGAAAGCATTAAATCCCCATTCAGAGTGTTCAGAGAGGAGGAAGATAGCAGTATAGGCTGAAACAACTAGAGTGTGTGTTGGAGGGAAGGATAAGCAGGTGAAACAACACTGAATTGCATAGGCAATGGGAGTAACAGAAATACGGCACGAGCCAGGTTCTATAGAAGCCCTAGAAGATTGCCCTAAAGCATGCCAGGTTTTCAAAGATGCAGACTGGTTCGAATTCTTACAGAGATTGGAAGGATCAGACAATGGTGTGGCCATGGAATTCGCAAAAAAACTGGAAAGAAACCAAATGGAAGTCAGAGGATTCTAAATGGAGGTCACGGAAGAAGGTATCACAAGAGTAACAGGATTGCTAGTAGAAGGGAAGAGATGGTTTACTAGGAAGGTTAATGACCCCTCATTGAAAGGGGATTTTCTTCAGGAAAGTGAGTTGTTGGTTAAGAAAGGCAGGGAATTGATAGGCTGTCCCTCCCCCAACCATGGGCAGATGTTTCTCTCTTCCTCATTAAGTACATTACTTATGAGGGAAGGGCAACAATTTTGTTTAATTACCATTTCTCATTGTTGAACCATCTCCACCATCAGCAGCTGATCAACCTTATTTCTTGTTGGGAAATATTAGGCACATGTCTGGGGTTGTGAAAACGACTACACATCTAGAAACGTGTCTTACAAACCATGGCCTTATTAAACACATTATGTTGGAGGTCTTGAGCTGATAGGGCATAGATTGGGAAGAGTTCATGTAGAAAAGGACCAAGACCACTAGCAAAAGGCAAACAGAGATGGTTGGGGAAACACCACAGGTGACAAAGTAGCAGGCCCAGTCCTCAACAGTGAGGGTCTACAAGAAGTCGGTTGATAAACCAATTAGTGACAAAAGGCCGAAGCAGAGGATAAGGGTTAGCGGGCACCCAGAGTCCCCATCCATGTCGAGAAATAACAAAGAATTAGTTGAGCAAAAGGATGAGAAGAAAGCTTAGCCAAAAAAACCTCTTTCACCCAGTAAGAGCAAAACCCAGTCTTTGTTATCGAAAATTGAAGTTTTAGAAAAAGAAATTAAAGAATTGAGGGAACAACTAGCAGTAGGAAAGGCAAAGCCAAGAGCCCTAAGGCTAGATACTTTGGTAGAGGCCATGGACAGGGCTAGAAAGGGAGAAATCCTGGTCACTCTATGCATAGCCTGTGCTGAGAAGTTGGTGGAAGCCGAATTCAAATTCTATGCAACAGACACTACCTCAAGGCGGATTCAAACTGAAAACTGGGAAGTTGTTACACCATAACCTATCAAGGACATTGTTGATACACAAGAACCAACAATTGAGACAACGCAATCCATAGAGAGTGATCAAGCAATGGATACTCAGGAACCCTTTGTTGACACTACTGTTTCACCAGGAACAATAGTGGAGGAGGAAATTAGCCAAGAGGAGGAAGAGAAAGACAATATCCATGAGCCGATGGTCACTACTACTGTTACACAAGAACCAGCAGCAGAGACAGAAGCTGGTGTTAGTGTCAATCATTGAAGCCCTCCACCAGTGATCAAACATGCTCTTACAAACTGGTCTTAGGGTGTCAAAGTCAAATTTTGTCATTTCAGTGAGTTTTCAAGTAAAATTTGGTCACTCGGTATTAGGTCTAAGATTTGTTTTCACTCCTTCGAAAATCTTCCAAGTGTCGTTCCATGTCACCATTCGACTGAGTGTACCATCATTCAAAGAGTTGTCATCATCATTTCAGGTTCAAATGGGTCATTTTACACCTTGTTCGTGCTTCAGTTGTACTTGGGTAAGGCTCATTTCCCTCTCCTAGGGTTTTGAAGGTAATTTTTCTTGGATGGTCAAATCATCAAAAAAACTTGTATCCTGATGCTCATACACCTTACCCTATTCTTAATATACCTTGTTAAACACTTCCCATCACTGATATCCCTCCAATTCATCATTTTCCCACAAACCCTAGCTTATTGCTACAATTTGACAATTTTCTAGGCTAGGCCTGTGTTTTTCCCTTTTTGACCCCTTCCCCTCACTCAATATTTGAAATTCCACTTTCCCCTACTTCCTAAAATCTCTCCCTATTCTCCAAAATTTTCTTAAGAATTTAGAAGCCCCTTATCCCCTTCATTTCCCTTCATTTCTACCAATCCCCTGTTCCACAAATTGGGATAAGTTTTATTCAAATGATGTTTCTGAGACATATAAGATGAATTTGACAAAAGTGAGAGAGGATTTTGTCCATCATTGACCCAAGAAGAAAAACCTCTTTCATGTTTTACACAGATTGCATTTTTTGGGAGAAATGTCTAAAGCATCATTTTCCTCAAGAGGGTTAATGCACCTCTGGAGCGACCTTGGTAAAATCAATTTTTCTCCTAGTTGGAATGAGCCAATGACTTTCTTGATGAGTCAAATGATAAGTAGACACAAAGCTATTTACAATGAGCTATCATGAGCTCAATTTTGATTTGAGGAAGACCTTTAAAATTTGACTGCAACAGCACTCTGCATTTAGGCAGCCTCATTCTGCACATTTTGACCAATGTTGTGATATTGGACTTTTGATAGGGCAAATGAACTCCAAATTGAAAACTTCAAGATGTTCTGGAAATTAGGCTCGCCAAGATTTCCAACAAGCTATCACACGCCCAATTTAGATACATGGAAGGCCTTCAAAAGTGTCCTAAAAAAAGGTGCTATGCACCAAAATCCGGTGTTATGCATAGAAGTGGCGCTACGCACCTGGGTTTTTTCTTCAGTGTAAAATTGAACTGGCTCTATGCACCTGGGTGAGTGCACTAAGAACTTGGTAGTTGAGCTCCAGATCATTGCTAGTTTCATCAAATCACCTCAAAACTTCTCCATTTCCTCTTTGCAAGTAAGTAACACCATCATTATTCTTGAAAGAAGGTTGTTGCATCAGCCTTTGGTGGTTTGTCTCTCAAAAAAGGTCAAACCCTAGTTTCACTAAACTATCTCCTATATTTTGATTATGGTTGACCTATATCATATATTTTTTGTTCCCTCATCCATTTTTTGTTCCCTTATCCATTTTTTGTTCCTTCATCCATTGGTTGTTCCCTAAATCCCATTCCCACATACAAAATTTCCCAAACCCTACACACTTTACCCTACTCACTCCCTACATCCCTTTCCCATTCTTGTTCATCCTCACCTATTTTCCTATTCAAATCTCTTCATACTCATCTTCCCTTCATCTACCAATCCACCACTCTTCATTCACCACAAAGAGGAATAGCTGTACACAAAGTGGAATAGCGGTACAATAATGGAGAGGGACAGTGAGTATGAAATGAAGGAAGAAACCCATTGTCATTGACTTGGATGCTCAAGATCCAAGGACTGTTAAAAACATGATCATTAAGGAACAAGAGGCTGTGATACAAGATTTTTTTCACAATTTAGATAGGGCTAAATGGGTCATCAAATATCTAGAGCAAGAGAACAAAAAATTGACTGACAAGCAAGTTCTCATGGAGTTGCAAATGATCAAGGAGAACCGGCAAAAGGCAAAGAAGGCAAAGATCAAGATGACCTCCATTGAGCAAGAGATTGATAATGACCAGGAAACTTGGCTTAAAAGGGTCAACATACACCTTGAAAGGCTACTTGAGAAGGCCAATCGAGACAAGAAGATGCTTCATCACATGGCCTACCACTACATGACCTGGAACAAAATATGTAACATAAGGATGAGGAAGCTTAAGGCTAAGTTGAGGAAGGCCTTAAGGAGAAAAAAGGAGCATCGCAAGATAAAAATCTTGGCTGAGGCCTCACTAGCCCATCAAATCAATTAATGAGAGTGCCTTGTGCCAAATCTGGGCAATTTTTTGGTGAGTTTTTGTCATTTTGAAATTTTGAAATTTTCCAACACAGAAAATTGCATTAGGTGCGTAGCGCCACCAGTGCTACGCTTTTGACTGAAGGAATTTTTGGAGAAATGGTTTGCATATTTGGATTCATCATGATGAGAACATCAATCCCTAAAATTTTCAGCAATTTTGGAGTAAAACTTGGTCACCTAAAGGTCAAAAAGTCATCAAACAATGACCTCTCTACCTCTTTTTGGACACATAGGAAGTAGCCTTGGGAGATTCAACTTTTGAGGGGGAAAATGGCCTCCAAATACAAAAATTCAAGATGTTACAGAGACTAGATAGGAATACCTTTCCAATGAGCTATCTTGGGCTCACTTTGGCTAAGGGGAAGCGCTCCAAAATCAGCTAATAAGTGGCGCCACGCACCTGGCCACTAGCACTACGCATAGAACCAGTGTGCTCAAAAATCCAAATTTCACCTAGTTTTCCTACAAGTTGAATTTTTCTCTCATCTTGGATGAACGTGTGATTGTAAATGATTCTATGCTATGTGAATGTAATCGTAAAATGACCTTAGAGGGTAGATTCATCATTTTGAGGTGGTTTGGGGGTCAATGAATCAGTTTCCATGCTTATAGAGGCAAGTTGTTCCACTACCGATATTCTTGTTCCTTGTTTGGAAATGGTTGAAACTGCCCCTATTCTCATGGATTCGACCCCTAAAGGTTAGGATGAGTGGTTTGGTTGTCTATATTATGTATTTTCTTCCTCATTTGTAAAGGTTGGACACTTGTGGATGCTTTCAGCTACATTGTACATCTCTACAGTAGTTTGGCGAGGAAATAAACCAGGATTTGTAGCTATTTTTGTGGGATTCTTATGGTAATGTGTTTTTGCATTGTTTATCCTTCTATAATTAGTTTTTCTCATGCGTTATATGTGCCAAAATCTATTTCATTCTTCTTAACTAAATGAAATCAAGATAGATAGGTAGAATACATTGGTAATAGTGCTCTGCCTTGGGAATACATTTAGTTATTGATGTTTTCAGCTGTCTGAAGAGGACTCATGATCTTTGCATGCCCTCCTCAGCTCCTCACCGATCTTTAGACCTACCATCCCACTCAATTCCAAGTGTTTAAACACCTACCTACCTCGCCCCATAGAACACCCTGCATTCCTGACTTGTTTTCCCGAACCCAAAGCTACTTACTCCATTTGATCTAGTAATAAAACCATCAAAATCAACCAAAAACCCTAGAGCTACTATACCTAGCCTAAAATCCATATTTGATACAGTCATATCAACTGAGATTGACAAGGATAGAGCCCTCTCTTGACCTGGTAGGGCTAGCTACCAGGTTAAGCTTGGATTGTGGTTATCCTAGGATTACCTTCCTTCAGCCTAAGGTCAATCTAGGCTCTAACATAGTGGCGACCATACTGGGGAACGTAGTTTTATGTTCCTCAGTAAAATGTATCAATTTTAGATCTGATTGTTGATGGTGGACAACGATTAGACACTAGAAGACTGAAATCATTCACCTAGCGACTCTAAATCAATTTCGAGATCAAATCTAAGGACTCCACTGGAGGATGAACCTGATCAACAGAAACATGAAAGGACAATATGGAAAGATGAGGCATTCAAGTTGGAATTTCATCCAAGACATTATGTTCTTTGTTATAAATTATTTCTTCTCTTTTCCCAAGAATGTCAAGAAGGCTTTGCAAAGTATATTATATTTGAGAAAAGATCCTAGACCTACATTTGATTCTTTCCCTTTGAAGATTGTGAATACAAAATGTTCGCATGCCTTTGATATTGATCAAGACCCTTATTTTGAATCTTATGATGACTGTCTTCAAACTGATGAACCTCAAAAGACCAAGACTGATTCTACACCTTCTGTACATGTTCCTATACCTTGTAAAATTCCAAATCGATACAAACCACTCATTTTACCTCCTATATCCCATGCTTTCCCTAAAAATCATTACCTATATCTCCCCAGATTTGATGGTGACTTTGACAACATCACTGCTGAGAGACATGTACTGAATTTTGAGTCTTTTCTTGACCTTTTCGAAGTTGATGAAGAAGATGTCAGTATTAGGCTTTTTGCTCTTTCTTTGTAAGGCAAAGTCAAGAGTTAGTTCAAAACCTTGCCTGATGCGAGCATCTCAAATTTCCAGTAGTTCGTCAAAGTGTTCCTCGATAGGTGGGTGGTCAGACAAAACCCTTTCTTGATTTTAGAAGAGTATAACGAGCTGAAAAGATATCCAGAGGAGACAGTACAACAATTTTCTTCCAGATTTAACCAAGTCTATTTTTCGATGCCAGTTAATATAAGACCTCCTCCTAGATCTGCTCTCTTACACTACCCGGATGCCTTTGATCCAGAAATGGAGTTTTAGCTGAGAGAAAGGAACCTTGCAACACTTGAAGAGATGCAAAACAGTGCAGTGGATGTAGAGGCTAATTTTTTGATCAGAAGTGCATAGTTGAAGGAAGAAGAGATGAAGAACACAGATCCAGATGAATTGACATCTTTAGAGGTAAAGCTCGACATTTCGGTAAGTGCAGTGGAAGAGATGATGCAAAATATCATCACAAGGAATGAGTACGATATTCAAGACCATGACTCGCTAATTGAAGAAGAACAAGTGGTTGATCCAAAACATTTTCTTTCTTATCCCAGTTGTCATAGATCTAATAATTATTGTTTTATAGCTCATCTTCGAGAAGAGAGATCTGTTGATCTGACATGTATTCTTGATGATGTGTTTTCTACTGATGATTTTCCTCAGTTTGATCAGTATAATGATGATTATGTTCTCCAAACAGAAGCTAATCTTGTAGACAAACCAGCAACTGGTTTGTGGAAGGAGGAAGTTCACTTTTAGTAGTTCGAGTACAATGATCAGCCGTTACATATCAGCCATGGAAGTAAGGAGGAAAGTGCATAAAATTTTGAAGTAAGTGAAGGATCTTTGCCTTTTTGTTTTACTTTGTTTCAGCTCATTAGAGATAACTTTCATGCAATCAGAAATCAATCGTCGATAACTTTTGATCTTGACCATTTAGAGGGCAATGGAATCCTTGTTCAAGACTTCTCATGTCTAGATTTGCAGCCCCCGAATGCCATTGATTGTCAAGTTGTAGATTAAGACTTGGAAGCTAGAACATATGATCAAATGATGCAAGATGATTCTGCACCATTCTGTTTTGAATCATTTCAGTTTCTGAAGGGAAATTTGCATAGTATATCTTCAAATGAGCAGCGTAATCTCATCAGAACCAATAGAAAATGGGTTGCAGCAATCTTTTCAAGTTTTTCATGATCCAATATCTGATGTGTTGGATGATGTTTGCAGTGAAAGTCCTTCTCCATTAGCTAAATGTGAGCTTGAAAAAAGTATTGATACAAATTTGATCCGATAGCCAGTTTCTTTGTCATTTTTAGCAGGAGTCTCGTCACAAAGCTTAGATGAAAGTTTGCATTCATGGTATGAGGACAAGAAAAGTAATCCATTGGATGAGCTAAGCCCTAGTGCACATGAATTTCAAGATCCTTATACATTATTTTTGGAGCCAGATAGAGAATCCATATTATTCAACAAATTTGTTTACAAGTTTTCATGGGAGTTTCCTTTCAGTAGTTCTCTCTTGTTGTTCATAAGAAATCACTTGCAAAGAATTCCAGCAACAACCAGATTGTTTACTTGGTTGCATTGGTTGTTTCATTTCACTTGATCAGGTGATGAATGGACTAGTTAGAGTAGGTTTTATTGAATGAGCTCCATTTTGAGTATCTTTTCCAGTTTGCCAGTTGTGTTTAGTATCGAGTCAATTTTTAGTTGAGTAAAAATCAGTTTGTGTCATCAAGTCGTTAGTATTCAGTCATGTATTTCAGATTGGGTTTGATTTTTGACTCCATGCCTAATGGATAGGGCTACTGAGTCTACGGTGTTCTTGGCACCTCCAAGGAGCTATCATCCCCAATGGAGCCAATATTAGTGTCAATCATTGAAGCCTTCCACCAGTGATCAAACATTCTCTTACAAAGTGGTCTTAGGGTGTCAAAGTCAAATTTTGTCATTTCAGTGAGTTTTCAAGTAAAATTTGGTTACTCAATATTAGGTCCAGGATTTGTTTTCACTCCTTCCAAAGTCTTCCAAGTGTTGGTCCATGTCACCATTCGACTGAGTATACCATCATTCAAAGAGTTGTCATCATCATTTCAGGTTCAAATGGGTCATTTTACACCTTGTTTGTGCTTCAGTTGTACTTGTGGAAGGCTCATTTCCCTCTCCTACGGTTTTGAAGGTAATTTTTCTTGGATGGTCAAATCGTCAATAAAACTTGTATCCTAATGCTCATAAACCTTCCCCTATCCTTAATATACCTTCTTAAACACTTCCCATCACTGATATCCCTCAAACTCATCATTTTCCCACAAACCCTAGCTTATTGCTACAATTTGACAATTTTCTAGGCTAGGCCTGTGTTTTGCCCTTTTTGACCCCTTCCCCTCACTTAATATTTGAAATTCCACTTTCCCCTACTTCCTAACATCCCTCCCTATTCTCAAAAATTTTCTCAAGCCCCTTATCCCCTTCATTTCCCTTCATTTCTACCAATCCCTTGTTCCACATATCGGGATAGGTTTTATTAAAATGATGTTTCTAAGAAATAGAAGATGAATTTGACGAAAGTGAGAGAGGTTTTTGTCCATAATTGACCCAAGAAGAAAAATCTCTTTCCATGTTTACACAAGTTGCATGGTTTGGGAGAAATGTCTAAAGCATAATTTTCCTCAGGAGGGTTAATGCACCTCGGGAGTGACCTTGGTAAAATCAATTGTTCTCCTGGGTGAAATGCCCAAATGACTTGCTTGATGAGTCAACTAATACGTAGAGACAACAATCTTTCCAATGAGCTATTATGAGCTCAATTTGGAGTTGAGAAAGACCTCCAAGAGTTGACTGCAATAGCACTCTGCATTTAGGCAGCCTCATTCTGCACATTTTGAATAGTCTTAGGAGATTGGACATTTTATAGGGCAAATGAACTCCAAATTGAAAAATTCAAGATGTTATGGAAATTAGACTCGCCAAGATTTCCAACGAGCTATCACACGCCAAATTTGGATACCCGAAAGGCCTTCAAAGGTGTCCTGTAAAAAGGCGTTGTGCACCAAAGTCCAGCGCTATGCATAGAAGTGGTGCTACACACCTGGGTTTTTTCTGCAGTGTAAAATTGAACTGGTGCTACGCAGCAAACCAGCACTATGCATGTGGGTGAGTGCACTACACACCTGGCAGTTGAGCTCCAGATCGTTGCAAATTGCATCAAATCACCTCAAAACTTCTCCATTGCCTCTTTGAAAGTAAGTAACACCATCATTCTTGTTGAAAAGAGGTTGTTGCATCAGTCTTTGGTGGTTTGTCTCTCAAAAAAGATCAAACCCTAGTTTCACTAAACTATCTCCTATATTTTGATTGTGGCTGTCCTATATCATATATTTGTTGTTCCCTACTCCATTTGTTGTTCCCCCATCCATTTGTTGTTCCCTCATCCATTTGTTGTTCCCTCATCCATTGGCTATTCCCTAAATCCCATTCCCACAAACAAATTTCCCAAACCCTACACACTACCCTACTTACTCCCTACATCCCTTTCCTATTTTTGTTCACCCTCACCTGTTTTCCTGTTCAAATCTCTTCATACTCATATTCCCTTCATCTACCAATCCACCACTCTTCATTCACCACAAAAAGGAATAGTTGTACACAAAGAGGAACAAATGTACAATAATGGAGAGGGATATTGAGTATGAAATGGAGGAAGAAACCGATTGTCATTGACTTGGATGCTCAAGATCCAAGCACTGCTAAAGGCATGATCATTAAGGAACGAGAGGCTGAGATACAATCTTTGTCTGAAAATTTAGAGAGGACTAAATGGGTCATCAAACATCTAGAGCAAGAGAACAAACAATTGACCAACAAGCAAGTTCTCATGGGGTTGCAAATGATCAAGGAGAACCAGCAAAAGGCAAAGAAGGCAAAGGTCAAGATGACCTCCATTGAGTAAGAGATTGATAATGACCGGGAAACATGGCTTGAAAGGGTCAACATACACCTTGAAAAGCTACTTGAGAAGGCCAATAGAGACAAGAATATGCTTCGTCACATGGCCTACCACTACATGACCCAGAACAAAATATGTAACATAAGGATGAGGAAGCTTAAGGCGAATTGAGGAAGGTCTTAAGGAGAAAAAAGGAGCATGACAAGCTAAAAATCTTGGGTGAGGCCTCACTAGCCCATCAAAGAAATTAATGAGAGTGCCTTGTGCCAAATCTGGGCAAGTTTCGGTGAGTTTTTGTCATTTTGAAATTTTGAAATTTTCCAACACAGAAAATTGCATTAGGTGCATAGCACCACCGGCGCTACGCTTTTGACTGGAGGAATTTTTGGAGAAATGGTTTGCATATTTGGATTTAACGTGATGAGAACATCAATCCCTGAAAGTTTCAACAATTTTGGAGCAAAACTTGGTCACCTAAAGGTCAAAAAACCATCAAAAAATGACCTCTCTGCCTCTTTATGGACACACGAGAAGCAGCCTTGGGAGATTCCACTTTTGAGGGGGCAAATGGCCTTCAAATGCACAAATTCAAGATGTTCCAGAAACTAGACAGGAAGACCTTTCCAATGAGCTATCTTGGGCTCAATTTGGAAGGGAAAGGCCTCCAAAAATCAGTTGATAAGTGGTGCTATGCACCTAGCCAGTGGCGCTACACATAGAACCAATTTTCTCAAAAATCCAACTTTCACCTAGTTTTTCTACAAGTTGACTCTTTCTCTCATCTTGGATGAATTTATGATTGTAAATGATGCTATGCTATATGAATTTAATTGTAAAATGAGCTTAGAGGGTAGATTCATCATTTTGAGGTGGTTTGGGGGTCAATGAATCAATTTCCATGCTTATAGAGGCAAGTTGTTCCACTGCCTATATTCTTGTTCCTTGTTTGGAAATGGTTGAAACTGCCCCTCTTCTCATGGATTTGACCCCTGAAGGTCAGGATGAGTGGTTTGGTTTTCTATATTATGTATTTTCTTCCTCATTTGTAAAGGTTGGACTCTTGTGGATGCTTTGACCTACATTGTACATCTTTACAGCAGTTTGGCAAGGAAATAAACCAAGATTTGCAGCTATTTTTTTGGGATTCTTGTGGTAATGTGTTTTTGCATTGTTTCTCCTTCTGACATTAGATTTTTTCATGTTTCATATGTGCCAAAATTTATTTCATTCTTCTTAACTAAATGAAATCAAGATAGATAGGTAGAATACATTGGTAACAGTGCTCTGCCTTGGGAATACATTTAGTTATTGATGTTTTGAGCTGTCTGAAGAGGACTCATGATCTTTGCATGCCCTCCTCAGCACCTCACCAGTCTTTAGACCTACCATCTCACTCAATTCCAAGTGTTTAAACGCCTACCTACCTTGCCCCATAGAACACCCTGCATTCCTGACTTGTTTTCCTAGACCCAAAGCTGCCTGCTCCATTTGATCCAGCAATAAAACCATCAAAATCAACCAAAAACCATAGAGCTACTATACCTAGCCTAAAATCCATATTTGATTCAGTCATCTCAACTAAGATTGACAAGGAGATAGCCCTCTCCCGACCTGGTAGGGCTAGCTACCAGGTTAAGCTAGGTTTGTGGTTATCCTAGGATTGCCTTCCTTCAGCCTAAGGTCAATCTAGGCTCTAACAGCTGGTTCGAAGGAAAATGATGAACAAAATCCTATGGATATTACTACTACCACACAAGAACCAATAGTAAAAATGGAAGTTAACGAGGAAAATAAAGAAACTATGACAAAACCCACTGACAAAGTTGTTGTTACACAAGAACCAGCAGCCGAGGTGGGACAATTTTTCCCTCAGGTGGCTACTACACCTTTAATTGATGATGCATGCGAGGGAATGTTGGGTCCTGTTGAAGGATGGTGTTTTGAGAAATTTTTGTTATTGGCAGAGATACAAAAATGGAAGCAGCTGGCACTCTCTCTATAGGAGGGATTGATCACACTCAATACGCATAAGAGAATGATGGATTCCCCAAGAGAAAAATGGCTAAAAGAGGAATGGGAAAGAGAAGAGGAGGCACGGACGCATAAAGAAATTATGAAGAAATAGGATGAACAGTTGCATCAGCTGCATCGATAGGTCTCCGGCCTAACGTTTGATAATACCAAACTCCATGACCTTTCTATAAACCTGCTAGCATGTAGGTGGCCATCCCCGTCATACCCTGTGTTCCTGTGGGAACATTACTACTTATTTCAATTGAGGGCAATTTATGAGAACAAGTCTTATATGGGTTCTTTAACCCGCATCTTTTTGCAAATTTTCTGTTGCTATGATTTTGATGATCATAATTTGTTGTGTGAGCTGTTATTGCACAATATGATGTGTGAACATGTGAGCACGAGGATGGTGGAGAGTGTCCTTTCTTTCATGGGAGACTTGCAGTTGCGAGCATTCCTCTCATTTACGAGGAATCAGATTGAGTGGCAACTGGCCAAGAAAACAATAGAGACCAATGAGGAAAGGACAACATTGTGGATCAAGGTTGAACTAGGAATGGCTTACGAACTCCAACAAGAGTTCAGATAGTTCCTAAGCAATCTAGAAATCAGAGATTAATTGGCCATTTATAGAAGAAGAATCATGAGGATCTACCTCAACTTGTTTGCAAATATGAAGAGACAAGTGCTAGTATGATGTCTCAAGTGCACTGAGGCTTGTAATGCAGAATTGCAGGAAGGGGACCCCTTTGAGTACAAGAACTTTGTGGTTGCTATTACACTGGTGTCGAAATATGCTCAGATTGTGTTGATGCTAGGGGCATTCTGGATCTGCCTCAGATTCAAAGTCCCTTTGATATGGTTGCCACTAGAAGAGTATCAGCATGATTATCAGTTATGTGGTTATGAAGAGGAATCTTGACCATGAGAGTTAATGGCCGATCAAGGATTCAGAGCACTGGGTGATGATACTATTGGTGCCTACAATTTCAAAGATTTCCACCGGGGGCACAGTAGAAGGAATTGAGATTCTACATGGGGACATGTAGTTGCTTCAATTGGGGGGAGATGTTGGGTGTGGTTTTTTACCTATATTTTGCACATTCTTTCCCCTGTTTTGACATTTCTGTCCTCCAAGCCTGTGCTTTTATATGACCAAACTCTTTGTTTTCTTACCTTTTTAATCCATTTTTTTTTTGTGAACTGCGGTATTTTATTATCTACAGGAATATAAAGTATAAAACTTAGGATCCTCAATCTGCCCCGAAGGGAAACCAGATCTGTTGGATCCTATACTTACAAAAGTCATTAATGTTATCACAACTGTTTATAGTCAAAACTGGTAAGAACATAAGAGGTCTTCTACATCTAGAATAGATCGGCTAACTCATTAAGCACGTTCCAAAAAAGACAAACCCCTAATCTATTGCCGCGAGGGCGACCCAGATGGAACTTCTAGAAAACAAGGTTTTCGACAAGCAAAAAGGAAAAAAGGTAAAAACCATGCTTTTCGCATCGCTGGATTCCTTCAGTTGATGTTGATATTGACTCTATCCTTCCGCTGCTCCATCAGCATAGCCTTGATATCCTTGAGGAGGTCATTCTGTTGCCTTACCAGCATTTCCACATTTGCGACTTCTTTTTTCGCCGTCGCCATGTCCTGAGCCATCTCCACCATTTCCGCCGCAACCTGCTCCATGGCCTTGGCCAGGAGGTGCTTCAGGACCCAGTAGGTGTGGAGAGCGCGACGGTACAGGGTGAGCCTGCCCCGAGTATGACCAGGGTCTGGTAACTGCAGAGACCAATCATTCATTTCCAGATCTGAAGGCTCCTCTAACACTTTCTCCTCCATGGCTTCAATAATGTTCCTGATGTCAGCATTTGAATCCAGATTGTAGGTCTGTTCTGCCTCATTCACCGTTTGATTGATAGACCTGTTCCTTCTTTTACGTCTTTTCTGCATCCGATTACTCTTCGCCTTGCTGGTGGCTTGCCGGGGACGGCCGTGACCTCTCTTCATCTGCTGCTTTCTCCCTTCTCCCTCCTTAACCCGCTGTGAGCTTCTACTACTATGCCCAGTTTCAAACTGCTTGCCTCTGGGTTCCTTGACCTGCCTACAGTCAAGCTCCTCTGAGCTTTCTATTTCAATTTTGGTCCTGACCCCTTCAACTTGCCTGCCTTCAGCAGCTACCTTCTCCTCGTGGGCATCCTTAGCTCTTCGCTCACCCATTTTCGATCGATTGAGGCGCTGGTTGGGGGTTCTCTGCCAGAGCGCCGCTTCACTCGTCACCTTCTTCTGAATGCTTCTGTTAGAAATTCTTTCTTTGTTCCTCCTTATAGCTTCCCACCCACCTTTGCTCAAATGATGCGGAAGCTCCCCCTTGCGCATGCCACTAATACCCTGAATGTGCGCTTTGGGATTGTAAATCAATTTTTGTTTTGGGCCGTGTCCCTGAGTTGCTGCGAAATCATTAATTATCGCTGACGGGGTGTGAAGGGCGCCGCCCTTCTGTCCTCTCCTAATTGCCTCTGGATGTTGTCTTAATCTCCCTCTCCCTCTCCACGCGGGGATGTAATTAAGCCTGTTCTGCATCATGATTATCCTTTCTAATGAGCTGATTTAGCCCGTCCCATCTTGCCAGCAATACCTGATTGGTCCAGCTGTCATCGATTGGCTCCATTTGTTCTTTGCTTCCCCAATTCGCCAGGCAGTCCGCGAGTTTATTGCCCTCTCGTCTAACATGTGAAGTGATCGTGAAGTCGATTTCTGTCAACAGTTCCCCTATGTCTCGGACTGTGCTAGCACTTCGCCAACTTTTCACCACCTTCTCCCAACTCTTCCCTTGGATTAATTGCCTTATCGAATTAATCACCAGGGTGGAGTCCCCTTCAATTTCTAACTTCCTATAGCCATTTCTTCTGGCAATTTTGAGGCCTTGGTAAACTACCATGAATTCTGCCTCATTATTGGTCATTGTTCCTCCATGTTCAGCATAGATCCATTCTGTAACCCCTTCTCCATTTCTGAATATTCCACCAAAACCCGCTGGACCGGGATTCCCTTTAGCGGCTCCGTCGCAATTGAGTTTAATGAACCCTTCTGGCGGCTTTCTAAAAACCGTTCAGCTTTGTTTGCTAATTGGCGGTTCTGTTTGGAAACTTGATGGACGATCATCCCCTGTTCTACATTTAGCTTCTTTAGGATCTCTGTTTCATCTTCCGTAGTTTTCCAATCTTCGTCTGCCCACTTCTCATCTAGGATTGACTCTTTTATTTGCTTTAGCGTTCTCTTCCATATTTCCTCCGGGCCTGTGGACTTCCCTTTAAATATTCGACTATTTCGCTCCCTCCATAAATTCCATACATTGAAGCTAGCTGAAATGCTCCACGCTCTTCTAACTATTTTGCTATGAAACTTTCCTTCTCCCCACTCGCTAAGGTTTTGAATTAAGTCTCGCGGGTTTCTTGTTGTTGTCGCGAATAGACTTTTCGTTTGCTCCCACTGGAATTGAGCCACACTGCATCCATTAAGCAGGTGTTCCTAGTCTTCTTCCTCTGAATTACAGAGGCAACATCTAGCTGGGCCAGAGAAGCCTCTTTTTTGAATTCTGTCCCATGTTAAAATCCGCTTTCTTCCAACCAACCAAGCAAACAGCTTAATCTTCGGCCACCACTTTGTTCTCCATATCTTTTTCCATTTTTTTTCTTCCTCTCCTGGATCATCCTGGGTTTTTATTTTGTAGGCTTCTTTTATTGAGAATATCCCTTTTGTTTCTTTTCCCCATCGGAGGATGTCTCTGCCTTCTCTCTTTTTTATCTTCCTGGAATTGGTTTCCTTCCTGAAAGCTGTTTTTTGATCTTCTGTTGCGTTCCTTTTCCAATCCTCCAGAGGTTTCCATTCTCGCCATTCCTCATTTCCAGGTGCTGCATTCCAGTAATCTTTAATCGCAAGGAGGCATCTGTCCACACCTGTTCTGTGAATTTCCTGCATGCCTTGTAGGTTCATCATTTTTTCCCTTTGCTGCCAGGCTTCATCCCAAAATCTCGCTATCTAGCCTCCTCTTATTTCCCAGAATATATGATTGTCTACTAAGTCCCTGCTTTGGGTGGATAAGTTCCAAATATCCGAGCCCCGAGTAATATTTTGATCTCTAAGAATTTCTTCCAGGGAGAGAGGCATATTGTATTTTACAGTCCAGATTTCTTTCCATAAGTTCGGACCCCCTTGTAGCCATCTCCATCTTAATTTAGCAGCTAGAACTTGATTTAAGGTCCATGGATCTCTGAGGCCTAAGCCACTTTTTTCCTTGGGTTTGGTTAGACTCTTCCATGAAAAGAGGGCCCACTTCTTTTGTTGTTTCAGGCCCCCCCATAGAAATTTTCTATAAATCTCTACCAGTTTATTACAAATTCCTGTAGGGGCAGCCATCACAGATAATGGATATATCGGAATAGCTTGTATAGTGGCTTTGAGTAGCACAACCCTTGCTGCCAGGTTCTCCATCTTAATTTAGCAGCTAGAACTTGATTTAAGGTCCATGGATCTCTGAGGCCTAAGCCACTTTTTTCCTTGGGTTTGGTTAGACTCTTCCATGAAAAGAGGGCCCACTTCTTTTGTTGTTTCAGGCCCCCCCATAGAAATTTTCTATAAATCTCTACCAGTTTATTACAAATTCCTTTAGGGGCAGCCATCACAGATAATGGATATATCGGAATAGCTTGTATAGTGGCTTTGAGTAGCACAACCCTTGCTGCCAGGTTCAGGGCACGGAAGGTCCAATTATCCAGCCTTTTCATGATCTTCTCAATGATATTTTTCCAATTTCCTATTTTAAGGGTAGATGTGTCCAGCATAGTTCCTAAATATTTGGTAGGGAGATCCCCTATCCTATATCCCATGACCCTGGTTAGATGATTCTTAACAGGTTCCACAATGTTAAAGAAAAAGGTTCTGGATTTGTCATTATTCACTTCCATCCCTGAACTTTCCATAAATATCTCTAGAATTTTCTTTATCCGTTTGACTTCTTTCAGGGTGGCTTTACAATATATCATTATGTCATCCACAAATTGTTGGTGTGTGACTGTGGTTTGATTCCCCCATAATCTGAGGCCTTGAATTTTCCTTTCTCTTGCTTCTTTTTTAAAATATCTACCTAATCCTTCTGCTGCAATTATGAAGAGAAAGGGGGATAAGGGGTCCCCTTGTCTGAGGCCTCTTGAGGCATTGAAAGTTGTTGTTGGCGCTCCATTCAGCAAAATAGAGAAATTCAGAGTGGAGATTATGCTTATGACCCAGTTAACCCAGCTGTCACAGAATCCAAAGGCTTTAAGGATTCTTTCTAGGTACTTCCAACTTAGCCTATCATAGGCTTTTGAAAGGTCAAGTTTAATTAGCATACCCTTTTCTTTTTTCGTTTTCAGAGTGTGAAGGACTTCCTGGGCCACCACAAGCCCATCCAAAATCTGCCTTCCTTCAACAAACCCAGTTTGCTCTGCGGAGATAATACTTGGCAGGATCAGTTTTAGTCTCTGAGCAACAATTGATGCCACTATCTTGTAGATGACATTACACAGGGCTGTAGGGCCAAAGCCATCAGCCTGCTCAGCCTGATTAGTTTTTGGAATCAGGGTTAAAAGGGTTGAGTTTATTCCTGGCCATATTCTTTGATTTATTCTGGCCTCCTCTACAACTTCCAGAACTTCTGTTGCAAGAAACTTCCACCCTGCTTGGAAGAATTCTACAGTATACCCATCTGGGCCAGGAGCTTTGTTCCTTTTCATGTTTCTAACAATGTCCTCCACTTCTTCCATGGTGATTTTCCTCATGAGTGCCAAGTTTTGATCTCTTGTGACTACATTTGGAATTTCGCTGCTTATCTTTGCTATGGCATCTGATCTGTTGGTTTGTGGTTCCCTCAAAATGTCTTTGAAATGATTAACCAGTACTTTTTCAATTTCTTCATGTTGTAGAACTCTTTTCTCTTCTTGGTTTTTTATAGAGAATATTCTGTTTCGTTGTCTATGCTGCACCATTCCTTTATGGAAAAACTTAGTATTCCTCTCTCCCTCCCTAAGCCATTGAACCCTTGATTTTTGCTTCCATAAAATCTCTTCTTGTTTTCTTCTTTCTTCTAGCTGATTTAATACCATGCCTTCTTCTTGTGTTCTCTCCTCTTCTATTCCTTCCATGATATCCATCTGCTAAAGGTCTGCCATTCTCTGTTCTAGTCTCTTTTTATCTTCCATAATGTTCCCAAATTCTTCTTTATTCCATTTCTTTATCTTATTCTTCATTTCCTTCAGTTTGAGTTGAAAGGTGTGCATCTTATTTTTTCCCCTTTGCTCGCTCATCCTCCACCACTCTTCTAGCTTCTCCATCAGTCCTTCATTTCTCAGCCAGAAAGCTTCGAACCTGAAGGGTTTGTTGGGAGGCCTTTGCTTTAAGTCTATCTCTAATTTAACCGGCCAATGGTCCGATCCTACTACCGGTAGAATGGTGGCTTCTATAAATACATCCTTCAACATTATTTGTTCTGAGATTAAGAATCTATCGAGGCGAGTGGCTATTTGGCTAGCACCTCCTCTCCGATTGTTCCACGTATGACTTCCATTGATGCTTTGGATGTCAATCAAGTGTTGGTCCCTTATGAGGTCTCCAAACTGTTCCATTACCTTATCCATTCTTCTTGTTCCTCCTCTTTTTTCATCTAAGGTTTTAATCAGGTTAAAATCCCCTCCTACTATCCATTGTTTTCCTGGTATGAGGCATCGCAAGGCTTTTAGATTTTGCAAAAAGTTTTCCTTTTCGTTCTGAATATGAGGTCCATACACCCCTGTTATAATAACCTTTTCCTTCGTTCCTACTATACTTGTTGTACCTGATAAAATTCTTGGAAGACTCATCAAGTTACTGAAGTGTATTTCCTCTGGGTTCCAGATAATTATCAAACCTCCTGCGCTTCCGATTGCATCCAGCCCCATCATTTCATAGCTACTCCTGTTTTTATTCAAAATTTCTCTCATTTTCTCAGTACTTATTTTTGTTTCTTGTACTATCATTACACTGAGCTTCTCTTTTTTCAATCTTTCATTCAAATACCTTTGTTTGCCTCTACGGTTGAGGCCTCTTATATTCCAGCTTGTAATAATCATCTTAACAGTTTTGGGGGGGATTGGAAGACCTCTGATAGAGGAATCACTCTTCCAAAGTTAACAAGCATCTCACCCACTTCTTGTATCATTTCACTCATTGTTCTTCTCCCTCATTTTTTGCCTCCCTTGCCAATGCTGCCCGCTCCTATGCTTTGCGTTTCCTGTTTCTCCGGTTGTTGATTTTCCTTCTCTTCTGTTAGTCTCTTTTTTTCCTTATATATTTGAAATGCATCTTTGTATCTCTGTTTTTGTTCTTCTGGGATGAATCTTTCATCAAGCCTTTTCCATTCTTGTAGGAGTCTCGCCATTACTTGTTCTTCTTCTTCTCCTTTTGTTTTCTTTGGGTCTATTTCCATGTCTCCTTGATCTCCTTGGGTTTCACCTGTGAGTTCAACCCCCTGTTCATTATTCCTATTATCTGCCTCTTTGTTTGATTTTTCAGTTATTACCTCCATTCCTTCTATTTCTTCTTCTTCGCTAACCTCTGTCTCCAAACCTTCTTCCTTTAGGGCTTTAAACATGTTTAGAGATTCTGTTTTCTGGGTTTCTTTTTGTTTACCCATCTGCATTTTTTTATTTCCTCTTCCTCTTCTTCTTGGAACTTCTCTGAAGTCCTCTTCTTCTTCCCCTGTTTTCCTTGTTGTGTTGCTTCCGCTTTTTTCTGCTTCCCTTTCCTTTTCAGCTAGCGTAATAGGGCATTCCCTAAAAAGATGACCATATTCATGGCATCTTCTGCAGAAAAATGGGATATGTTCGTAGTCTATAGGTTGGTGCCATAGTTCATCATGATATTCCAGTTCAATAGTTTCTGGGAGAGGCTCTGTGATGTTCATGTAAGCACATATTTTAGCATAGGTGTTGTATTTTCCCCTCTTTGTTGTTTCCGCCACTTTAACAAAGGAACCTATTGTATTTCCTATGCCTTTAAGGATCTCTGGTTCCCAGAATTCTGATGGTAGACCAAAGAGTCTGATCCAAATCGGAGCAGCTAACATCCTTTCCTTATCTGGGTTGTAGAAATCTACCCATTCTCTCATGAACAGACCAGCGTTGTTCATGAAATAAGGTCCTTCCTAAAAGACTCGCCCCCTATCTTCTAGGTTGGAAAATATAACAGTGAAGAACCCCTTTGCTCCCAACTTGACTTCCACATGTCCTTTTGGTTTCCACCTCTGATGGATCCATCTCATAAGATCCTTTTCAGCAGGCCAATATCCTATGAACTTGCATATCAAGGCATAATCACGCATACGGCTTCTATAATTTTCTAGTCTATTAGGTGGGATTACAAACCTGGGTCTGCTCGATGTCCTAGGTAGGCATTTGCTTTGGAATCCTGATCTCCTTTGCGCTCCAGTTTCTGAAGTTTCTCCTTCGTTGGTTCGGTCTCCTTCACTCTGTTTTTCCTTTATATTTTCCCCTGTTAAAGCAGCTTTGAAGGAGGGGATCTCTCCCCCCCCCCCCCCGTTCTCCGGCTCCATTCCTTCCCCTCCCAGCGCGACTCCTATTTGATTCTGAAGCCAATCCCATTGGTAAACATGCGTTCCTTCGGACTGATGAATAAACCCTAGCTACCTGCACGTGATCGCGACTCCCACCAGGCTCCCCACTCACCTCAGGACACAGAGCTTTTCCTCGTCTCCCGTGGGGATTTTTCACCTTTTTAATCCATTTTACTGTCATGTTACTTTTTTTTATTTTACCAAATAATACGAGGTTTTATTCCTTTTTTGTGGCTAACTGGGATAGCATTCAAGGAGTATGTTGGGAAGTTCATATTTTTCAGGTGTTAGTTCACGAGAATGAATTTATGAAGCAGACAGGCAGCAGGGATTAACCGCAGGAAAGGGTAGAATGGTTCACTATTACACCCTGAGTGTTGTTACAGATTGTTGCTACATACAAGGTGTTGTTACAGGTTGCTTCCATTACAGATTGTTGTTACACAGTGGATGTTGTTACAAGTTGTTGTTACATATTGGATGCTGTTACACCTCACGTGGATCTACCTTCACACCAACAGTGCTATCGTCAGTTATGCCGTGTCATCTCAAACCACCATTTGTTCAATGCTGTTGCACCAAAGCTGGAAATGTGGGTACTATTCCACATAATGGATGTTGGTAGTAGCATTGTTTATTTTTGAAGCAACAAGACTCAAGAAGTTGCAACTGATGTATATTTATTTAGCAATAGGTTGTAGCTTCTTTATTTTTGATCAACATGAGAATCGTGAGATTCTCATGACTAATCTATTTTTCTAATTTTTGGGTTGTAATAATTATAAAAGACTCGACTTTTTTGTATCAACAAATGGCATATAGAAGAGTATTGTTACTCTATTTCTATAATCTTGGGCTTATTATTTAATATCAATTGGCATCGTGATGTTGTTATTACTTTCCAACTGATTCGTTAATCACTTTTTGTGTTCTTCCTGCTCCCTGCTGAGGAGGAAGGGCCCTCCTCTTTGGTAGGGATTGCAACGATTAGGTAGTTTACATTTCAATTTAGTTCATTGATTTATGGTTTCTCATTGTTGTTGTACAAATTGTGGATTGCATTCGTTGTTGTTTCTAGTTATCTTACACTGTTACATAGAGTTAACCAACAAAGTAATAGTAACCAGTTGGAGTAGATGTTAGTTCTTGTATGGCGCACCTGTACTTCAATAGTTGTGAGTTGTGATTTAATTCTGTAGATTGTTTTTTTGTATCTACACACATGGTTTGAGTCAACAATTTAGATGAACAACATCTTTTACAGTTTTTCTGCATTTCCTTATGCTTGGTTGGAGTGTATCGGCACAGACAGTGGGAACTCCATTGAAATAGCAAGACCTACCATAGGTTGGCAATTAATGTTGTAGCTTGAGTCAATTAAGGTTAATTAAAACAACACTGCATGGCCAACTATTCCATATTCAGCTTGGCCTCTTCCTTCTTCCACTGCGCGGCGGACTTGCTAAACCCAGTTGTCAAGCCCGAGGTTGTGCGCCAACCTGTCGGCCAGCGATTGAGGATGGTTTCAATCACATCGTCGGTGGCCTAGTATGGCAGGTCATACCACTTCTACTCAAGGTCCTTACAGGCACGTATCAATACATGGTGGAAGTTGGCCTTGAATTCCATATACTCCTGTAGCTTATCAAACAAATTTGGTGACAGCTGCAGTTTGTGGTTGATGGCCATATGGATGCTCATCTCCATCAAAATCTAGAAGATCTTGTTTTCCTTGACCCTTTGATGGTCCTTCATAGCCCACAACAAAGTGAGCTTTGTGGCTTCCAATAGGTCTGGTGCAACCGGAGGAAACTGGCTATCCTCTGGTAACTCCCATGCAACCAACACTATGGACAACAATAGCCATGCATAGTGGAATGTATTACTGTGATCTTGTGCCTCTTGGTAGTTCACAAGGAACTCACCGCAGAGGTAGCATGCCCAGTTAAGTTGTATGTCCTCCACGCACTAGGCCACCAACGCTATTACTACTGTCGGCACTTCATTTGTGCGAGACTTCCGCATAATCTTTCCTGCCAAGATTTGCATTGTAACTCTGACCACGAGGTTAGTGATACATGTAATGGTGTAGCTGTGTGGATTCTTTACTAGCTTGAATTTATCATTCTTTGCCTCAGCAAGGGCATGCTCATAAGCCTTTCTGCCAAACACCATGGCTGGATTTTCTCATGAGTGTGGTAACCGGGTGATCCTATGGATCAGCATGTCAATGATGGGTATCGGCTCCGCTAGCCACAAACACCCATCATGCACCAAGCAGAGTAGTTACTTGATGACTATCATCATGATGGGGGCATGATTGTAGTGCGGAACCCATAGAAAGTTTAGAAGGTGTGCCTTGTCCATACCTTTCAACCACTTCCTCAACTCCAAAGCGGTCACCCCAGTGTTTTTATGGAAGACACGGTGCATAAGTTGGTGTGCTAAATGGGGGAAACACTCCATGTTATCTAAATCCAATATTCCAATTTTAGAAGGGCAACACGCCCTAGGCATGGTCCTTCAAAGACAATTTGGTCATGTAGCAAGGGTGTGTGTAGGGTGACCTTACCTTCATCAATATCCTTAGGCACCTTTGTCTTGCCTCTACGCGGAAGAATGTAGTCAAGTAACTTAGAAATGGGGTTATACCCTTCAACTTCGACATCCTCCAACCCCATTTCAATGTCCTCATCATCTAGTGGGATTTCCTCAACCTCTTCTTTCAGCTCTAGGTCAACCACCTTGCCCTTTTCCTACGTGGTGGACTTGTCCTTCTTCATGTTCTTCCTAGGTGATGCATGCACCGGATGTGTTGTCATTATCTGCTTCCCTTTCTTTTTCTTCAAACTCTCCTTGGTTGGGGTAGGCCTCGGCCTAGGCGACCTTGGTGATTAAGGTACTTCAGCTGGTACTTCCACACTCACAACCTTCGAGCCAGCTCCCTCGGCTACGATCACTACCTCTGGAACAACTCCCTTGGTTGTCACTGTCACTGCTTCCCCAACATTTACAGTCTCTGTGGGCATTGACATGATGTTATTCAACAACTCCTGTGTCTCCTTTGGAAATTTCTCAAACGCTGAACTTGCTATTAAAGCCTCAAAGTACTCACGATTCATACACACCTGAGAGCTCAACACCTCAATTCTCAAAATGCCAAGTGTTTTTCGTTGGGCAGCCATCTATAATTTATAGGTATTTTTGAATTCAAATCCAACCATTCCCCCACAAAATCGGTTCATTAATGCTAGATTGGCAGCATATTTTCAAATATCTTTCCCTTAAATTCTGACTTAAATGCCACCCCTTGCTCCATTGGGCTGTTTTTTTCACCGTCAAATCATGAACAGTGACCATAATGGCCACTTTCCAGCTACCCTGCACAGTTTCTCCCTTGGTAACACAGGTCCCTGCTCGCTTCTGCAAACTCTATGACATTCCTTCATTCCACATAGTTCCCCAATCACGCAGCTCCCCAACCTAGGTAGTGTAGTTGATCGTGCTGCACCTCCTTTCAGCTGCCTAGAGCGCTAAGACTGTGCTTCCCTCATAGAGTCACCTAGCCGGATCATCGATGTATGTTTTCAATCGGCTGCAATTCACCTTTCTTGGGAAGGGTTCTCCATTCAATTTTACCAATTGAACTACTCCACCATCAGTAATCTCCTTGATGACATATGGCCCTAACCAATACACCCTAAATTTCCCTAGAAATTTATCAAACTTGTTATCATACAACAAAACCATATCATTTACCTTGAAGGTGTGCAGCTTGATGTGCCAATCATGCCATGCCTTTTCATGCTCCTTTTGATCCTGTTGATGAAATCTAGGGATCCGCGATCCGCCATTTCTGTGAATGCCACTATGTGCAGACTAGGTACAATGTATTCCATCAGCATCACAACTTCTACACCATATATGAGCCTAAAATGCAATTGTCCAGTCAGTGTCTTGCAAGTCATTCTGTAAGCCCATAGCACCGCGGATACACACACATCCCAGTGATTTCTCTGAGCATTACAATATTTTGTCAGCGCACCCTCCAATATATTATTGAACGTTTCCACCGTCCCATTAGCCTGCAGATGATAAGGCGTACTTTTCTGATGATACACTTAAAATTCCTCCATTAACACGCTAATTGTCTCATTAAGAAAATGTGTACCGCGATCGCTCATCAAAATATTTGGACACCCAAATATTGTCAACACATACTCAAAAATAAACTTGGTTGTTGTTGTGCCTGTATAGTCCCTTAGAGGTTGTGCCTCGGCCCATCTGGTCAAATACTTAGTCATGGTGATGATGTATCGTGCCCCCATCTTCGTTCCTTAAGGCTAAATCAGTCCCACAAAGTCAATCACGTATTTCTCGAATGGTTGTAATGTCACCGCGGATTCATAGGTAGCTCATCCCTTCATGATGGCCTACCAATCCTTTGACATGCATCACATGTATTACAATATGATTTCGCATCTTTATGCAAGGTTGGCCACCATAACCCAGCACGTAGAATCTTTTGCGTTGTCACTTTTCCTGCATATTTTCCTCCTGCGTTTCCCCCATGAGCCTCAGTGAGGATACTGATTCATTCAAAGTCGAGCACATAACGTCGCAATATTTCATCTGATCCCATTTTGCACAAGTGCCCACTATAACAAAAACATCAGTCACGCGCACCACTAATTCCTTCTTCTGTTGTATAGTATATCCTTCTGGAGTTGTTCCTATCATCATGAAGTGTATTATATCTTCAAAGTGATTGTCTACAATGCACACTACAAAGAGCTACGTGTTAGGAAACCCTTCCTCTAAATTAGTAGGTTCTTCTCTAGTTTCGATGTGCAACAGCTAATCTGGTCCTGCATTCTACCGCCCTGGTTTCACAATGACTTCAAAGTCATACTCCTGGAACAACAATAGCCACCTACATATCCCCCCCCCCCCCCCAACACAGGCTTGTTAACTAGGTATTTCAACATGGAATGATCTGTATACATCTTAAAATGTCTACCCAGCAAATAGTACCTAAACTTTTGGAGCGCGTAGACCATAGCTAGTCCTTCACGCTCTAAAGTGGAATAGTTTTTCTCAGCCTTGGAAAAATTCCTACTTGCAAATGCTATAGGATGGTCCAAGTCTCCCTCACCAGCCTATGTCAGTATTGCTCCCAGCACACACAAGACACGTCTACATGTACATAAAATTCCTTCTTCCATTAAGGGAAAACGAGGATCGGCGCGGTGACCATTTTCTCTTTCAACACATGCAAGATTTTCTGACATTCATCATTCCAACAAAATGTGACATCCTTCTTCAACAGTTTCTCCATAGGCACAGTGATCTAGGCATAGCCCTGGATGAACTTTCTATAGTATCCGATACGCCCCAGCGTTGTGCGCAACTGTTTCACACTCCTTCGCACCTCCAAGTTAATTATCATTGTGATCTTTATGGGGTATACCATCAATCTCTGTCTACATACCATGTGACCCAGCAAGATCCCAAAAGGGACACAAAATGGACATTTCTTTTGATTGAGCATGATCTAGCATCTTCTACATGTATCTAGCATCAAGCAGAGACTTGTGGCATGGTGCTTTACCAATCCAAACACCATCCAACCATCAAAGTATACCTCCAGAAGTTTGTGAATGAAGTCTTTGAATGCTGCAATGACCACATGCGAAAATATCGCGGGCACATTCTTTAGCCCAAAAGGCATTTCAGTGTACTAAAATAATCCCCATTCAATTGTGAAGGTCATCTCACTTCTATCTTGAGGCACGATTTTGATCTGATGGTACCCAGAGAACCCATCAATGAAAGAGTACACTTCTTGGCTACCTACATTATCCAATACCTCATCGGTGAACAGAGTCAGGAAAGGATCATGCATGCAAGTGTCATTTAGCTTCCTGAGATCTATGCATATCCTTATTTTATCTTTCTACTTCTTTTCCTAGACTACCATTGGGCTTACCTAATCAGATTCTTCTAATGGTTCAATAGTACCTTCTACGAGCATTTTATCCAACTCTAAGTGGACCTTCTCCTTATACTTCGGATTGAGATGGTAAGGTATTTCCTTAACTAACTTCGTGTTTGGTATTAACGTAATCTTCATAACACCCAAGTCCCCTATTATCCCTTTTAGGTCTAAAAACTTTGTAGAGAACAAATCCTAGTATTTGCGAAGCAATTCGGCAACCTTATCTACTATTGTGTCATCCCAATAGTCTCCAATCTTTGCAATTTTCAGCTATGCCCCTGTACCAATGTTTACCTGTCTAGTTTTAAGCGGTGCAGCTATGTCTGGATTTTCTATCTGTGGTCTGTTGTGTGTGGAGCATGATTGTTCAGAGGTCTTTGTTTCAGCCGGATGTATACCCCAGGAAGTTTTGTACACCCCTCCACGCGGGGGGGCGCTGGGGGGTCGATCCCCCCCGGCTGGGGGGTCCGGGGGCCAGCGGTCCCCCGGCGGGGGCTCGGGCAGCGCCCCTGAAGTAAAAACAAATGTAAATTTGCCTTGTAAAAGTATAGTAATTTCTAGTCAATCTGAGCCGTTCATTAGGCGGATGATCTGACGGTAGAACTTATGTTTAGTTTAGGGTTTTTTGCCTAGAAGGCAACCCCTCTCTTTGTATGAGGGTATTGTATTTGAGGCGGCGATATAGATGTGTATTCTGTGTGTGAGCGAGAAACAGAGAGGTGAGACTGTGAGAGAAAACAGAGGATATTACAGCGGCTTTGCTGTAGGTTGTGTCTCTTCATTTTGCTGGATAATGAAAAGGAAGGACTGGCTGTTCGAGGTGGACGTAGCCCAAACTGGGTGAACCACGTATATCTGTGTCTCTCTTGTTTTGTGCGTTTTCTGTGTTTATATTTCTGCAATATTTTATGTGTTCCATTGCTCCGTAATATATAATTTTCTAACAATAATCCCCCATTTGAATTTTGACATTTTCAAAACGGCCTTCACATTTCATTGTGCCCCCATCTACAATTTGGACCTGGAAGTTAGAGACTGCCCGTACAAAACAATGCGTTGCTTCTGCGATTTTTTGATGGATGAAATTATGGGTACTTCCACTATCAATCAAGACTATTACTGGGCGATGTTTAAGAAAACCCCGGATTTTGAGAGTTTGAGGGGAAAAGATTCCTGCCAACGCATTGAGCAAAATAACTGGGTCATCAGATACAATCTCCTTTTGGTTGTCTTCTTCGATCGCCTCCTGTTCCTCAAGAGGTGGATCTTCCTCAGTGGAGTTGTAGTCGGTGGCATCTATTTGAAAAAACTTGGGCTCCTTGCATTTATGACCAGGGGAATATTTTTCATCACAGTAGTAACATAGTCCTTGTTTCCTTCTCTCGGCCATTTCCTGAGGTGATACCTTTTGGACCTTAAGTGTCTGAGTCGTGGTATGAGCTTGTGGGGCACGACCTTTAGTGGGGAAATTGGGGCGACTGTATTGGGCTGTTAAGGCACGTTCCACCTTACGGGCTACCTGGCAAACCTCCGTCCATGTGGGAGGGTGGTGGAGTAGTACTTGAGCTTTGATGGCTTCTTTAAGACCACTGATAAAACATTCCGTGTAGAACTCATCGGAGAGATGCTGAGTGCGGAAGGATAAGGCTTCAAAAGCGGTGATATATTCATCCACTGTACCCGTCTGTCAGAGCTTAGTGAGATTGCCCAAAAAGGAGTCTCCCTGTTCAAAGCGATCTCGAAGGGCTTTGGCAAATTGGACCCAACTCGAAAAAGGTGCATTGCGACGCTGATGCCATTCTGCCCATTGCTATCGTTGACTGTCCAAGTACATGGTCGCCACTCCAATCTTAGTCCAATCATCTTGGAGACGATTTAATTTGAAATACTGTTCCATTTGTGCTAGCCATGCGGATGGGTTAGAACCGTCAAATTTCTGCATATCCAACTTGGGAGGTCGCTGACTGAGTGGGAGATCTCTATTGGGTGGTGGAAGGGTGTGCCGGACGTGAGGAGAGTGGCTAGACTCACCCTCATGGTGTACATGGTCATTATAGAGGTCCTCGAGAGTTGGCTCCTTGCCCTTGTCGAGTGCTTGCCGTACCATGCTAGATAGTTCGTCAAGCGTATTTTTGAGCTCGTTCATATCTGTTTCAAGTTTATCTAGTCTTTCATTGGCCATTGCTTGAGCTCTAGTTTCTACCATACACCAACTTGCTGAAAAATTGGGACCGAAAAATTTTTTTTGTGAAGAAATTGAATGGTACCACCATGCTCAGCTCGTTGTCCTGATGTTGATGGGCTAGATCACAAATAAGTGCTTCGGAAGATCTCAGACTTTTTTTTTTTTGAAAGCTCCTAACGAAGTTTTACTCCTTCTTGATCAATACTGCAGTCGCCAAATCCTCAAAATGTCAATGCCGCCAAAAGTCCTGCGAAAATTATAGCCAGGCACATGAACCCTTCACAACTACTCTGATCTGGTGGATCTGAGAGATCTGACTCGTGGATCACTGCTGCTGCTGATCTGATAGAGCTGCAGGACTGATGTCTGCTGCTGCTGCACTCGCTGATCTAGAATAGATGATGTGTGATCCCCTGATAGAAAGGGAACTATGGTCTTGAGGAGTGTCAGGTGCTACAGATCGCAATATACATAAGGGTCTGACAGTAGTACTCGGCCCAATGTTTCAGGGCTCTAACTAAGGAGGATCGACCACACCCTTAGCCGTACAACCTGACTACCCTATCGTACGGGTGAGTAATCTCTTCGAGTGCTGTTCTGGGTGTACTGTAGCCACAAGACGGCCGAAGGTTTATCTATGGCGAGGCTTCAAGGTAGCTATGGGGCTTCCTATATACCCAAAGGGTACGTGGAAGACATTCCGTGCGCGGTTTTGTCTAATGCACTACTACTCGAAGGGGTACCCACAGGGGTTACAAGGGAGTACAACAGACGTGACCACCGCTTGTATTTTCTACATGCATGCCTCCCCAAATCCTCAGGTTTATGCGCTTAACGACAAATCTCGTGGTTTAAAGACGCCGGAACACGTCTCTAGCCAAAAAAAATTTGCTAAAATTTGAAGATCCCACCGAGCCCTGGAAAGTGCTCTGATACCCCTTGCTATGCTTCTTAACCTGCCAAGTAATACCGAACAGAGAATATGCGAAGAAAAGATACCCAGAACACAGAATATGCGAAGAAAATATACCCAGAACACAGAATAGCAATGATTTTATTCCTTAGAGAGAAATGTTCACAGGCCTCTTCGAGGGGGCAACCTCCAATAGAACAGAGCTCGATTACAAAACAAGACACGATACTCCTCGCAGGGAGTCTCTATCCGTTATATATGACTCATACATGCAATACGACGGGCCAATACCGTGGGTTTTATTAATACCGTCTATCTAATACTACCGCCCATTTACCCTCTATCTAATATTACCTCCCATTTGCAACTAACTGTGGTCCCGTCATTAATTGTGGGTTAACCACTTACAAATATTAATATGGGATTTATTGACTCTTGACTATGACGTGATCCAATGACATAAATAAGGGGGTTAGGGTGGGACCCTAACAACTTATGTAGAGACCTCCAGTAGGGGGAAACTTCGAGCCAAGTGTGTAGAGGGATCACATGCAGCCATACCTTTAGGTAGGAGGTGGGGCGATGTAGTGTGATTGTCCTAAGGAGGAGGGCCAGGATCCTTGAGGTTCCCCACCTCTTGGATGCGACCTTGCTACGGGAGCCCCGATGTGGAGTAGCAGGAACTGACGGATTGGGTAGAGACAGATGCGGATGGAGCGGCAGAGAAAGCTACAGTGCAGGGAACTCCAGGACAACGCAGAGCATGCAGGCTGCAGCAATGCAAGAAGCACAAGTGTGTTGAATAGTGCAGGGTAGCACAAAGAAGGGTACAACGGTGTGAGATGCATGAAGATGTTGCAGTAGCTCAGAGGTCAGAGAGGGAGCACTTTTCAACATCATGTAGAGCTTAAGCATCAGAGTATGTTTCTAGCCCAACAGAGAGGTCAATTGGGAGTTTATTTTTGTTCCAAGAGTTGCTGGAGCAACCACACTTGGTAGATGTGTTGCATGCAGAAAATTCTAGAGGTATAGGATCAGGTTCAAGAGGAAGCCTTTCTTGTTGAAAGGGAGTGTTGAAAAATGGAAACAAGAAATTGCTAAAACTAAAAATGCTAAAAATAGCAGTTGGGGCATCCGTGCTAGATTGGGAAACAAGGAATGAAAAATGGAAGTGCTAAAAATAGAAGTTCTAATTTTAGCAGTTCAAGTTGGATTCCTATTTTTAGACATTCCCTGGTCTAAAATAGGAAGTAAAATTAGAATTTGGTCTTACCAACAGTTTGAATATTAATTAATTAATTCTCCTTGAGTTAATTAGTTGAGGAAAATCAAACTTGAAATCTTTATTAGAACATGCAATAATTTCTCCACTGATTGGGGAATGTGTCCTTGATTTGCTCCACTGATTGAGGAATTAAGGATGAGTTCTATATTGAAAGGATCAGTAACTTAGTCAAGTTCAGTTAGATTAATTTAACAAGTTGTTAAATTAATGAGATATAGTTTGTTGATGCTTGCATGCATGTGACAACTATTATTTTCAGATAACTGAGTAATCCCTCATGGATAACTGATACATGTCAGTTCTAACAGAGACCCAGTCGAGATCAGAGAAAAGACAATGAACTAACAGTTGGATGAATATTTTTCCTATAAAGGAAGCTCATCCATGATTATAATTTATCTCCTTCAGGTTTGCGTAGTTATTTCAGAGTTTAGTGTTGTGTGTGAGGTGAGAATCACATAGGTTGCAGTTGGAGGACCCAGGAAAAACTGTGCATAGAAATAGGAGGCTTGGAGGGTAGAGGAGAAGGTTTGTGAGAAGCCTTTGATTGTCTATGAGAAGTAGAGGGATTGTACTGAGAGCTAGATAGCTTCTGAGCTAAGGCTTTGTGTAATCCAGACATATTTCCGCTTGTATGATAATACAGAGTTGGGGTTTTAAGCTGAGGCTTTCCCCAGGTAAATTCTTTTGTGTTATGTGTGATTGGTTTCTCCATATCAGTTATATGTGTTCTTATTGATGTTGCTCATGTTCTATTAAGCTTCCACTATTTTTTTTGTATAAGTAGATCAAGTGTTTTGTTTTAGTACATTGCATTACCAGGTGATCTACAGTGGGAATTTCTACATAGTATCAGAGCTAGCTGATTTGTAGAAAAAGTTAACATGGTATCAGAGCTAACTGATTTGTAGAAAATGTCTACATGGTATCAGAGCATAGGTGATCAAGGAAGAACAATATACAAGAAGAGGAGATTTCAAAGTTTTGAGTTTTGGGCCGAAAGTTTGCAGAGTAGATCTAAAAATTTCTGTACAAAATGTTCAGAAACAAATAGCAAACTTGGATTCCTTACGGAAAAATACCAAAAATCAATGTGTGTTTGATTTCTCCATATCAGTTATATGTGTTCTTATTGATGTTTCTCATGTTCGATTAAGCTTCCGCTAAATTGGTTGTAGAAGTAGATCTAGTATTATGCTTTAGTACATTGCATATATCAGTTCGAAGGAGGAATATATTGCTGATTTAAAATCAGCTCTTTTTCCAAAAAAAAATTTGTGACGACGAGAAATATGAAACAGATTGGTGTTCTAGCCAAGAACTTGTATGCACTTGAGGTACAAGATGTATGCAAAGCCTTGAGGTGCAAGGCAAAGGTTAGATACTTGGTTGAGAAGGAGAGTAAATTACCTCTCAACATGCACTGCCATAAGAAGTCTCAGATGATTGTGGAGGAGCCATGAATGGTGGAACAACTTTAGGGGGTTGTGGAGCAGTCACAACTAGAGAAGCTGAGAGGAGATCGAGTAGAGACATCTACTCATGCAGAGACCTCCAGTAGGGGGAAACTTTGAGCCAGGTGGGCAGAGGGATCACATGTAGCCATACCTCTAGGTAGGAGGTGGGGCGATGCAGAGTGATCGTCCCAAGGAGGAGGGGCAGGATCCTTGAGGTTCCCAACCTCTTGGATGAGACCTTGCTATGGGAGCCTCGATGTGGAGTAGCAGGAACTGACTGATTGGGTAGAGACAGATGTGGATGGAGCATTAGAGGGAGCTACAGTGCAGGGAATCCTAAGACAACGCAGAGCATGTAGGCTGCAGGAATGCGAGAGGCACAAGTGTGTTGCATAGTGCAGGGTGGCACAGAGAAGGGTGTAATGGTGTGAGATGCATGGAAATGTTGCAGTAGCTCAGAGGTTAGAGAGGGAGCACTTGTCAGCAATAGGTAGAGCTTCAACATCAGAGTATGTTTCTAGCCCAACAGAGAGGTCAGTTGGGAGTTTTTTTTGTTTTGAGAGTTGCTGGAGCAACCACACTTGGTAGATGTGTTGCATGCAGAACATTCCAGAGGTATAGGATCGGGTTCGAGAGGAAGCCTTTCTTGTTGAGAGGGAGTGTTGAAAAATGGCAACAAGAAATTGCTAAAAATAGAAAGATAGCAATTTGGGCATCAGTGCTGGATTAGGCAACAGGGAATGAAAAATGGAAATGCTAAAAGTAGAAGTTCTATTTTTCGCAATTCAAGTTGGATTCCTATTTTTAGATAGTCCCTAGTCTAAAATAGGAAGTAAAATTCGAATTTGGTCTTACCAACAGTTTGAATATTAATTAATTAATTCTCCATGAGTTAATTAATTAAGGAAAATCAAATTTGAAGTCTTTGTGAGAACATGCAATAATTTCTCCATCGATTAGGGAATGTGTCCTTGATTTGCTCCACTGATTGAGGAATTAAGGATGAGTTCTATATTGAGATGATCAGTTGACTTAGTTTAACTTAGTCAAGTTCAGTTAGATTAATTTAACAAGTTGTTAAATTAATGAGATATAGTTTGTTGATGATTGCATGCATGTGACAACTATTATTTTCAGATAACTGAGTATTCCCTCATGGATAACTGATGCATGTCAGTTCTGGCAGAGACCTAGTTAAGATCAGAGAAGGGACAGTGTACTTTCAGTTGGATGAATATTTTTCTTATAAAGGAAGCTCATCCATGATGATGATTTATCTCCTTCAGGTTTGTGCAGTTATTTCAAAGGTCAGTGTTGTGTTTGAGGTGAGAATCACACAGGTTGCAGGTGGAAGACCTAGGAAAAAATGTGCATAGAAATATGAGGCTTGAAGGGCAGAGGAGAAGGTTTGTGAGAACCCTTTTACTGTCTATGAGCAGTAGAGGGATTGTACTGAGAGTTGGATAGCTTCCGAGCTAAGGCTTTGTGTAATCCGAACATATTTCCACTTGTATGATAATACAAAGTTGGGGTTTTAGGCTGAGGCTTTCCCCGTGTAAATTCTTTTGTGTTATGTGTGATTGATTTCTCCA
Source organism: Pinus taeda (assembly GCA_000404065.3). Taxonomy (NCBI): domain Eukaryota; kingdom Viridiplantae; phylum Streptophyta; class Pinopsida; order Pinales; family Pinaceae; genus Pinus; species Pinus taeda. The sequence continues at coordinate 91,829 of APFE030575547.1, forward strand.
TATCAGTTATATGTGTTCTTATTGATGTTGCTCATGTTCGATTAAGCTTCCGCTAAATTGTTTGTAGAAGTAGATCAAGTGTTTTTCTTTAGTACATTGCATTACTAGGTGATCTACAGTGGGAATTTCTACATGGTATCAGAGCTAGCTGATTTGTAGAAAAAGTTCTACATGGTATCAGAGCTAGCTGATTTGTAGAAAATTCTACAAAATTTTTACATAGTATTAGAGCACAGGTGATCAAGGAAGAACAATATACAAGAAGAGGAGATTTCAAAGTTTTGAGTTTTGGGTTGAGTTTGCAGAGCAGATTTGAAAATTTATGTACAAAATTTTCAGAAGCAAATAGCAGATTTGGATTCCTTGCAGAAAAATACCCAAAACCAATATGTGTGTTTGATTTCTCCATATCAGTTATATGTGTTCTTATTGATGTTGCTCATGTTCGATTAAGCTTCCACTAAATTTGTTGTAGAAGTAGATCTAGTATTATGCTTTAGTACATTGCATATATTAGTTCAGAGGACGGAGATATCGCTGATTTAAAATCAACGCTTTTTCCAAAAAAAATTCGTGACGATGGGAAATATGAAATAGATTGGTGTGCTAGCTAAGAAACTGTATGCACTTGAGGTACAAGATGCATGCAAAGCCTTGAGGAGCAAGGAAAATGTTAGATACTTGGTGGTTGAGAGGGAGAGTAAATTACCTCTCAACATGCAGTGTCAAAAGAAGTCTTAGAGGATTGTGGAGGAGCCACGATTGGTGCAGCAGCTTCGGGAGGTTGTGGAGCAGACACAATTAGAGAAGTTGAGAGGAGATCGAGTAGATACATCTACTCATGCAGAGACCTCCAGTAGGGGGAAACTTCGAGCCAGGTGGGCAGGGGGATCACATGCAGCCATACCTCTAGGTAGGAGATGGGGCGATGTAGAGTAATTGCCCCAAGGCGGAGGGGTAGGATCCTTGAGGTTCCCAACCTCTTAGATGAGACCTTGCTACGGGAGCCCTGATGTGGCGTAGTAGAAACTGACTGATTGTGTAGAGACAGATGTAGATGGAGCGACAAAGAGAGCTACAGTGCAGGGAATCCCAGGACAATTCAGAGCATGCAGGTTGTAGCAATGTGAGAGGCACAAGTGTTTTGCACAGTGCAGGATAACACAGAGAAGGGTGCAATGGTGCGAGATGCATGGAGATGTTGTAGTAGCTTAGAGGTCAGAGAGGGAGCACTTTTCAGCAACTGGTAGAGCTTCAGCTTCAGAGTATGCTTCTAGCCCAATAGAGAGGTCAATTGGGAGGTTTTTTTGTTCCGAGAGTTACTAGAGCAACCACACTTGGTAAATGTGTTGCATATAGAACATTTCAAAGGTACATGATCGGGTTCGAGAGGAAGCCTTTCTTGTTGAGAGGGAGTGTTGAAAAATGGCAACAAGAAATTGCTAAAAATAGAAGTGCTAAACATAGCAGTTTGGGCATCAGCGTTGGATTGGGAAACATGGAATGAAAAATGGAAGTGCTAAAAATAGAAGTTCTATTTTTAGCAGTTCAAGTTGGATTCCTATTTTTAGATAGTCTCTGGTCTAAAATAGCAAGTAAAATTCGAAATTGGTCTTACCAGCAGTTTGAATATTAATTATTTAATTCTCCATGAGTTAATTAGTTAAGGAAAGTCAAACTTGAAGTCTTTGTCAGAACATGCAATAATTCCTCCACTGATTGGGGAATGCGTCTTTGATTTGCTCCATTAATTGAGGAATTAAGGATGAGTTCTATATTGAGAGGATCAGTTGACTTAGTTTAACTTAGTCAAGTTTAGTTAGATTAATTTAACAAGTTGTTAAATTAATTAGATATAGTTTGTTGATGCTTGCATGCATGTGACAACTATTATTTTAAGATAAATGAGTATTCCCTCATGGATAACTGATGCATGTCAGTTCTGACAGAGACCTAGTTGAGATCAGAGAAGGGATAGTGTACTATCAGTTGGACGAATATTTTTCCTATAAAGGAAGCTCATCCATGATGATGATTTACCTCCTTCAGGTTTGTGCAGTTATTTAAGAGGTCAGTGTTGTGTGTGAGGTGAGAATCACATTGGTTGCAGCTGGAGGACCCAGGAAAAACTGTGCATAGAAATAGGATGCTTGGAGGGTAGAGAAGAGGGTTTGTGAGAAGCCTTTGACTGTCTATGAGCAACAGAGGGATTGTACTAAGAGCTGGATAGCTTTCGAGCTAAGGCTTTGTGTAATCTTGACATATTTCCACATGTATGATAATACAGAGTTGGGGTTTTAGGCCGAGGCTTTCCCCGGGTAAATTATTCTGTGTTATGTGTGTGATTGATTTCTCCATATCAGTTATATGTGTTCTTATTGACGTTGTTCATGTTCGATTAAGCTTCCGCTAAATTGTTTGTAGAAGTTGATCAAGTGTTTTGCTTTAGTACATTCCATTACCAGGTGATCTACAGTGGGAATTTCTACATGGTATCAGTGCTAGCTGATTTGTAGAAAAAGTTCTACATTGTATCAGAGCTAGCTGATTTGTAGAAAAATTCTACAAAATTTATACATGGTATCAAAGCATAGGTGATCAAGGAAGAACAATATACAAGAAGAGGAGATTTCAAAGTTTTGAGTTTTGGGCTGAGGGTTTGCAGAGCAGATCTGAAAATTTATGTACAAAATTTTTAGAAACAAATAGCAGATTTGGATTCCTTGGGGAAAAATACCCAAAATCAATATGTGTGTTCAATTTCTCCATATCAGTTATATGTGTTCTTATTGATGTTGCTCATGTTCGATTAAGCTTCCGCTAAATTGGTTGTAGAGGTAGATCTAGTATTATGCTTTATTATATTGCATATATCAGTTTGGAGGAGGGAGATATCGCTGATTTAAAATCAGCTATTTTTCCAACAAAGAAAAATTGTGACGGTGAGAAATATGAAACATATTGGTGTGTAGCCAAGAACCTGTATGCACTTGAGATACAAGATGCATGCAAAGCCTTGAGGAGCAAGGCAAAGGAGCCACGATTGGTGCAACAACTTCAAGAGGTTGTGGAGTAGTCGCAACAAGAGAAGTTGAGAGGAGATCGAGTAGAGACATCTACTCATGCATAGACCTCCAATAGAAGGAAACTTTGAGCCAGGTGGGAAAAGGGATCAAATGCAACCATACCTCCAGGTAGGAGGTGGGGCGATGTAGAGTGATCATCCTAAGGAGGAGGGGCAGGATCCTTGAGGTTCCCAACCTCTTGGATGAGACCTTGCTACGAGAGCCCTAATGTGGAGTAGCAGGAACTGACTGATTGGGTAGAGAAAAATGCAGATGGAGCGGTAGAGAGAGCTATAGTGCAGGTAATCCCGGGACAGCGCAGAGCATGCAGGCTGTAGCAATGCGAGAGGCACAAGTGTGTTTCACAGTGCAGGTAGCACAAAGAAGGGTGCAATGGTGCGAGATGCATGGAGATGTTGTAGTAGCTCAGAGGTTAGAGAGGGAGCACTTGTCAGCAACAGGTACAACTTCAGCATCAAAGTATGTTTCTAGCCCAATAGAGAGGTCAGTTGGGAGTTTTTTGTTCCGAGAGTTGCTGGAGCAACCACACTTGGTAGATGTATTGCGTGTAGAACATTCTGGAGGTACAGGATCGAGTTCGAGAGGAAGCCTTTATTGTTGAGAGGGAGTGTTGGAAAATGGCAACAAGAAATTGCTAATAATAGAAGTGCTAAATATAGCAGTTTGGAGCATCAGTGCTGGATTGGGCAACATGGAATGAAAAATGGAAGTTCTAAAAATAGAAGTTCTATTTTTAGAAGTTCAAGTTGGATTCCTATTTTTAGACAGTCCCTGGTCTAAAATAGGAAGTGAAATTCGAATTTGGTCTTAACAACAGTTTGAATATTAATTAATTAATTCTCCATGAGTTAATTAGTTAAGAAAAATCAAACTTGAAGTCTTTGTTAGAACATGCAATAATTTCTCCACTGATTAGGAAATGTGTCCTTGATTTGCTCCACTGATTGAGGAATTAAGGATGAGTTCTATATTGAGAGGATAAATTTAATTAGTTTCACTTAGTCAAGTTCAGTTAGATTAATTGAACAAGTTGTTAAATTAATTAGATATGGTTTGTTGATGCTTGCATGCATGTGACAACTATTATTTTCAGATAACTGAGTATTCCCTCATGGATAACTAATGCATGTCAGTTCTGATAGAGACCTAGTTGAGATCAAAGAAGGGACAATGTATTATCAGTTGGATGAATATTTTTCCTATAAAGGAAGCTCATCCATGATGATGATTTATCTCCTTCAGGTTTGTGCAATTATTTCAGAGGTCAGTGTTGTGTGTGAGGTGAGAATCACACAGGTTGTAGTTGGAGGACCCAGGAAAAAATGTGCATAGAAATAGGAGGCTTGGAGGGCAGAGGAGAAGGTTTGTGAGAAGCCTTTGACTGTCTATGAGTAGCAGAGGGATTGTACTAAGAGCTGGATAGCTTCCGAGCTAAGGCTTTGTGTAATTCAGACATATTTCCACTTGTATGATAATACAAAGTTGGGGTTTTAGGCTGAGGCTTTCCACGGGTAAATTGTTCTGTGTTATATGTGATTGATTTCTCCATATCAGTTATATGTGTTCTTATTGATGTTGCTCATGTTCGATTAAGTTTCTACTAAATTTTTTGTAGAAGTAGATCATGTGTTTTTCGTTAGTACATTGCATTACCAGGTGATCTACAATGGGAATTTCTACATGGTATTAGAGCTAGCTGATTTGTAGAAAAAGTTCTACATGGTATTAGAGCTAGCTGATTTGTAGAAAAATTCTACAAAATTTCTACATCAACCTTTGAAAAAATCTTAGGCACATTCATTTCAACTAAGTTACATGATATAAAGCTCAAGCTGTAGATAACTTATGAAAACAAATGGAAAGAAAACGACAATATATAATAAACAATGTATGACAACTCCCCTTTAAAAAGCACATTCTTTGCAATGACGGGGTTGATATATAATTGCTTCTTATTATAGCATGCATTTACACATGACCACAAAACGTTTATTTATTTGTGTCAAACTGAAGTGAAATATATTTATTTATCTTCTAAACACTAATTACTATTTCCTAATGCGATTACTTGTACGTAATATGTCCCTATTGTGTTGGACTACATCAGCTTTACCTCAACAAAATTATGTATGTTGTCCACAACACTCTCGTGATTCAAAAGGATGACCTAAAAACACAAGTTAAAATTGAAATGTATCATACGATTAAATTTGTAAAAGGACACAATACATGCATTGCAAAATAGTTCAAATATTGTGTATTTGTTGCAACATGTAGCAAACAAATTCTTTTTCAAGAATCATATGAAGCTAAAAATGTAATCAAGTTATTAATGTGAAAAAAAAAACAATAACATAGTTCATTCTTTAGTGTGAAAATACAATTTGTAATTTGTTGTATAGCATACTGACATGAAACCAAATCCAACAAATATATGCAAACAAAAGTCTCAAGAGAAGTGCAACTTAAGACTCTTGGTATATACAACAACAATACCTCCTTTTTTTAAGGATTAAAATTCACATACACATCTTCAAGTGGCAATAATATACACATAGATAAAATGTTTCGATGCCTTTGGTAATATGGTAGAGTAAACAACTTCAATTTCTCTTTTTAATGCAGTGCACTCAACCAACGTATCTGCAATATGTAATCATTAACAAGGATTGCACATTATTAACAATGTTCTTAAAGGTAACAACAAGCATGCTACTTTCACCTACTAGTTCATGAGTGAAAAAATATTACTATAATCATAAAAATCCCTGATCATAATACATTTTAAAATTTGATACTAAATTTGAAGGTATTCAGAATAAAAAGTTGGAAAATTGGTATGAATTATTTGGACTCTGGAGATTATTGGTCTAATGACCAAATGAATTCAACAGAAAAGATGGAAGCCTGGAAATACGTGTAATGTTTTATCCTCGATAGTGATTCAATAACTATGTTGCATGACTTTCTAAAATAGGGGGCATGGAATGTGAGGATAAGTGACTGGAATAGTTGCAAACTCACCCCAAGCTTTCAAGTTTCAAGGAACAACAAAAAAATATATTAAGTTCTTGAAAAATATAAAATTATCTAACGAAATAATTAACCAACATACCTAGGAATTTTAAATTAATAGAAGGATGATACATGGATGATAGGGTTAAGAAGGAAATAAGTTTGGAGTGCCTTAGAGTAGGGTTTAAACTTTGAATATAGATATAAGGCAAAATAACTATTTATCTTGAATTTTATTGTTTATTTACTTCTTTTAATGAAAGTTATATTATTTTCAAAGGAATGTGCATATACACCTCAATGAAAAATTCAATTCCACTCCCAGTAAGTGAAAAAATCTACACTTGTCATTTTTTGCCAAGGCACCATGGTGAATTATAGATATGAAATAAATTCCTCTTTTATTTGAACAAAATATTTGATTTAAAATAAACTTCCACAAATACAATAATACTTAAAATAGTTGGAGAAATCATAATAATAATTCGAATACTGATGACATATATTACATTGATGAAATTTAAAGGGAAACATGCATTAAATGCAAATAAAAATACGTAGTAGTCACTCCTTTACAAGCATATCAATTGATATTTTGATTCAGTTCGCAAAGAACACACAAATTTCACACTTCACCCTCATGCCAATATTAGCAACTGTGAAAGTCCCATTTTGTGGCTTGATTACTTTACCAATTCCCTTGACTCAACTAGTAATTTGATCATCATTGGAGTGGGAGTTTTTTATGGCCTTTCAACAGGAAAAGGAATCTATATGCAACATCATGGATTTCTTCTTCAACTTCGTTGGTGACCCACATACTTGGATAAGCAAAGGAAGATAACTATCACAGTTAGACCCCTGGATTAAGTGATCAAAGGAAATGTGGGAGATAAGGCTGGCTCATCACCCTTGGTCACATTCCATCACTAAAATATCCTCCAACATGCAAAATTTGAGCAAGTGTAAGTCGACATTGATCTCTTAGCTCCAAAAAAATTCCTGTCCCCAACATCCTGTACCAGTGGCACTGATGCTTAGAACGGGTCGTAGCCATTATGGAAGCATGTGGGTTTTATGCGGCATCAATTTCACTACATGGGTTATAACTCATTGGGTGTATGCATTATTTTTCACATTCTTGTCTCTCACTCTGTTAGCTTATCCTCTGCTTCTCTAATTATTCTCTCTACTAACTCATCCCTTTCCTTGTTGTCATAGTTCTTTTTGCTTCGCATCCCTATGCAATCCAATGACACCTCACTCATGCCATCAGGGCCAACTGGCATTGTAGTGAACACGCGCCAAATCTACCACTCATGATGGTGCCTACTCCTTCCATTGCAAGACCTCCCCAAGCTATCACAAATGCTTAAGGTTATTCGAGGATGATGCCCAAAAGGAAAGAGCTCTACTCTGCTTCGAGGATATCAAAACTCCAATGGATAACTTCATCCCAGATTTGGGTTCTAGTCGCACTTGTGTCACAATTTTTCAAAAATGTTCGAATTATATGTGCATACAAATTCCTTTGTAGCTCACACATTTTTAGGATGGGAGGAGGAACATATGGAGCACCAAGGTCATCTAGATAGACTTAAAAAGCAGGGTAAGTTCCTTACTCTATTTTTTGTTAGAAAAAAAGCACAGTAATGTTATGGCCCTAGTAGTATTAGTTGGCTCATAGGACCACCCCATTAATCTCTCAACAAATGATTCAACCAAGCTGGTTCCTCTATGTTTCTAGTTACAATGTTTCAACTCCCCACCCTTTAGGCTTGAGAAATCACTTTATGTCTCTAAGTAGTATTGCATAATAATTCTATAAGTTTAGCAAATTAGAGTTCCATTTTGACTTTATTATTCTTGAATATTTGTATAAGTCAAGACTTGACAATACTAAACCCTTATCAACCTAGTGTCCATCGGGAAACACCTATAATTTAATTAGGTTTTTAGCCACTGCTATGACAAATTTATAACTCATATTTCTAGATTTAGAGCAATAAAGTTTCCTTTATAGTTCCACTAACTTATATGTAAATGCTTGAGTTTTTGTTAATAGAGTATCTAGACATGTTACCAACAATAAATAAAAATAATACTCAAGAGTTAGAGCATAAATACTATTCCGAATAGAAGAGCCTGCAATGGTCACCTTTACTTGTCCCTTTTATGTGGGAATTCCCCTTGAAAAATGGGAGGATCTTGATGAAGTTTAAAAATTGGCCCAGATCTGAATGGGAACATCAATAACATTTGCAATGGAATTCTTGCCAAATCCAAAAAAATTTACTCCTACACCCAAATTCCATAAAACGGGATAACCGTGGGTACACATTCCCTATGAGTCGGTAGCAATTCCTCTGCTACATTACTTAACAAAAATATAAGGAACATCAAAGCAATTCCTACTTTAAAATTTCAATATAAATTAAAAATGTACAAACCCATCCTCAACAATATAATGGAACAAGTCGTATCTAACATGAAATAATTCATTTTTTCTTAAGCTTTAAACACAAAATTTAATACTGTAGGAAGGACCCTTTTGAAAAGAAATAGAGGTAGAAACTTGGTTGAAATTTTGAAGTGTTATCACTTGAACTAGGATCAAATGGCCATTAGTACCAATGTCACATACAATTGTCTCTCTTACTTCAGGCCAATTCTTGCTAGCCTCAATGGGTCAATAGTGATTGAGGCCAAAAATCTTCAATTGCCTTTTGCAAAGGGCTTCAAACCTACAAAATATGCTCACTAAAATATCAAAAAGTTGTCATATTGTTGCCATTAAATGCATGAAAACAAGTAAATCAAAGCTTAGCTTTCATAAATATGTTATAATCTACTTCAAATCTGCAACAAAAGGTTGCATATATGCAAGTAAAACATTCAAAATATGAAAAATAAAAGGTTCATTTATGTATTTTATAAATATGTGGCTTAAGTCCAATGAATTTGGAAAGAAATAAATAAATAAAAAGTTAATTAGGTAGAAAATATATATGATGCTAATCAACTAAGAAAACTATAAACCACTTTAAAAATTCAATTATACTGGTAAAATTGGCTAACAAGAAATAATCATGTGGGTTACTATTGGCTTATTAGGGCCTGACCCAGGTTCAAAGTTAATTTAGGTAAAAAAATCCCAGTACTACTAGCCCTTTCAGCAATAGTCCACAGAGCGTGGACTGAGGTCTCACCTGAAGTAATATGGGAGGGTGATAGAACCAAGTTTCCGCACCTTGGAGATGTCTGATGAGTTCAAGTGTTCCGCGGTTTGACCCTGCGCGGAGGTTGTTTCACACACTTTCCCGTCCTTCGCCACCCGATATACTTCCTTCGCGCAACCCTACTTAGGGGCTGAGCGTCACGCTCTACGATATTACCCAAGATCTTACTGGTATTCCAATGTTAGTTGATTATTTTAGCCTACTTGCGTGCTTTAATTTATACTTAACAACATAAACCATTCATATAGGTGTGCACAGTAAATAAACAATACATTTGCAAATTATATCAATCATTCATTAACTCAATAACATATATACAAAATTATAACAAAATTCTCTTTATTAATTCCTTCCTCGGTTACAGACTCGACTCCGCCCTACGCACTCAGCTGCAGGGGTCCGTGCACTCAGCTGCAGACTACTAGGCCTCTGCGCACTTAGCTGCAGAGCCTTCTCCTACTCTATGACCCAAAGACAGACTTCAATTAGTTACTTAGAATCTTTCCTCTCTCTCTCCTTTCTCTATCTATTTAGAGCCTCGTTCTATTTATACAATCCCATGATCCACAGACCACGGGTATGTCTATCCAGCCAAAATTACATTACAAAACTAGGCGGACAACCTTGTGACTCTATCATGCTTTCGCGCTCCGCGCCCGCAATTCACGGAGCTTTACAGCAAGATTGGGTCAAAACTTGGGCTTTGAGCCCCAAAACATGCCTTAGGGGGATTCCATTCCCAACAAGCCCGCAACACAAACATCGTGACTCACCATCGAGTCACTCTGTCGGCGCGGAGATCTTTGCACGGAGTCCTTCAACTGTTCTCAAACTACGCAGAGGTCAACAACACACTGAGCTGCTGCTTGCTGGATCTGCTGCATACATTGTTCCAAGATCTCTGCATTTGGGGTGCTTCTCTGCATCAATGTGTGTAGCGCCTGTATGTGTGCGAGCTTGCCTTCGATGTCTGCCGTGATGGTGAAGGCCTTGTCGATCCAAGGCTAGACGCGTTCTTTTAGGACTGCCTCCTTATGTCGTGTCTCATCTACCTGCTCCTTCAGTGCTTTAGCTTGCTGCATCCTTGCAAGCCGCTGGGTGAGGACCACTATCTGTGCAGTTCCTCGGGCACTGTCATACTGCTGTTGGAGTTCTCGTACCTTTGTCTCTAAGTGCTGGATATTAGGGTCCTCTTGTAGAGTTGTGAGGACCTCAAGTGATTCTTCCAACATATTGTTGTAGTCTCGCATTGCACCTTTGATTTCCTCCAATCTCGCTGTGATAGTGCTAGCACGGTGTTCTCTGAATTTCGGGGGAGTGGATGGCTACGCCTTTAACCACAGCTCGATGATATGAAGATTCAGCTCCAAATGAACCTTTGTCGTTTCCTCCCTGGTCTTGCGGACTCCAGCTGCTAACCCGTGGATCCATACCTCCACTGCTATATCTGTTGGGATGACCAGCTCCGGGATGCTTTGGCAAGCATCGTCTATCACCTGCACCAGATGTTGATTTTGTAACACCAATTCGTCATGCTGTAAGTTGATTTGTTCCATATTTATCCTCTGCTCACTGAGGACTTGGAGCGCGTGACTCTCCCTCGCACGCAGCTCTGCCGTTATCCTATCCTGCAATAGATATAATGTCTCACGTAGAAGGGCAACTAGATTAACATCGAGACCTTTCATCGTTCTAACTGAAAGCCTGTCATCCTCATTTGATGTCACTAGAGCCCCTTCCGGCAACACTATTGTGTTCGTCATCCGCACGCGCAACATCTTCTCTGCTATCGTGGATCCGATTGCGAGGTTGGTTGAAAGGGTACCAACCTGAGGTGGGTGCACATGTAATTCCTGCAACTGCATTCTGAGGGCCCCCAAAATAGTCTGGTGCTCTTGCATGAAATCATGGAGAGCCTCATTTGTGACATCGCGCACCATCTCGCTGATGTCATGAAGATCACCCTCGGTTAGGGTGATCGGGTCAATGGACAATTTCGAAGCCTTGACCTTCTTTTGCGATCCTGCCCATTCTTCTGGGTGTTGGCACTTCTGTTGTGTTGACGCAGTTCGTGGGTCCATGCCTCCTCCTATTTTTGCTTCCTCTGCTGCCTGCCCTTGCGAAGACGTTGTTTGGCCCTTGGCCGCCTTTGCGGCTGCTTCCTATGCTGCTGTTGTTGCTGCTGCGACCTTTTCCTGCTTGGCTATTTTTTGTGCTGCTTCTCGCACTGCCCACACTTTGGCTGCTGCTATTTCCTTCAGTCGTTTTTCGGCCAACTGTGCGATGCGCAACTTGGCATCGTCTTTCTTATTTTGCGCTACTGACTCTCGAGTTCTGCGATGTTTGGTGTGTGGCATTCTGGAGGCCATGCCTCCAAGACATTGAATATGGTGTTGTTAGTGGCTACAAAGGGTAGTTTTGTCCACTTGCTTCATCAGATCCTTGCCTGCCCTGATATATATGTTGTGCATGTCTTCCTTAAATTTTGCAATACTCTGTAGACTGTTGTAAACTGTGGGCAACAACTGCAACTTACGGTTGATCCAGATTCAAATGTTCATCTCCATGAGCACCCAGAAGATCTTATTGTCGCGTATCCTTGTAGCATCCTTCATAGCCCATAGTGAAGTGTACTTAGCAACCTCCAGGAAATCTTTGTCAATTATGGGGAATTGACTGTCCTCCGGCAATTCCCCAGCTACGAGCACTATGGACAGCAACAACCATGCATAGTGGAAAGTTTTTCCCTACTCCTAGGCTTCGCAACAATTCTCTAAAAATTCTATGCAGAGGAATTCAGACTAGTTAAACTGGACCCCCTCCACTCACTGCTCAGCTAGTGCGACCACCGGTGCAAGTCCCTTGTCGAGCAACACTTGTGCATAACTTTGGTTGTGAGGATTTGGGTTAATACGCGGACGGCTTTGTCCTTGATGCTAGAGATGGCATATCCCCTCTTCTTCGTTTCTAGCATGTACTTCTTCTTCATGGCCTTCGCGATGGCCAAATCATTGCCCTTTCCTTTTGATATCGCCACGGGGTCCTCTCCTTTGCATGTAAGCCAGGAAACACGATGAATTAAGTTTTCCATGATGGGGATAGGCTCATCCATCCATAAACACCCATCATGCACCAGGTAGAGCAGCGTCTTGATGCCAAAAATGGTTATTGGGGTGCGGTGGAAATGCGGCACCCAGAGTAAGTTCAACAGCCCGACCTTTTCCATTCCACACAACCACTTTCGCGGCTCTAATTCTGTCACCACCCCCGCGGTGTTCTTCTTCATGAGGTTGCCGGTCTCTAGGTGAGGGAACTTCTTGTGGTCAGCGGAGTCCCAATCTTCGAATTTCATGCTCGACACTCGGCCCAGGAACGTGCCTTCAAACATAATGGCATCTGGGAGGAGCGGGGTCTAGAGCGAGCTCTTGGTTTCATCCAAGTCCTTAGGCACTTTGGCCTTCCCTTTTCGCGGGGGGACACAGGCGGATAATTTTGTCGTAGAGTGCGTAGGTTGAGTATCCACCTCCATGGATTCGTCTTCTTCTTCTACGATGATAAACTCCTATAAAACTTCTTCTTCTTCTCCTGTTTCTATAGTGACGACCTTCCCCTTCTCCTCTACTGACAGTTTGCTGCGTAGCAGGTTCCGTGGGACACGCGTATGGGAGCCATTGCTTGTTTGTCCTTCTTGGGTCTTTGCGTGCACGGTGATTTTGGGATTTCTGCCACAATCCCAACACCTTATGGAACATCCCCCACAGTTAGAGCTTGCGTAGCCTCCTCGGCAGTCACTTCTACTATCTCCATACCATCCTTAGTTACTGTCATTATATCTATGTTGTAATCGATCACTCGCGAACTCAGGGGCTCAATCAATGCTTTACTCACAAAACTCGGGGTTCTTATCAATCACTCAATTCACAAATGACCAAGTGTTGTTTGCTGGGCAGCCTTTTGTATTTTATAACCCTTTTTGAATTCAAATTCGACCATTCCCCCCAATTCCATTTCATTAGTGCTTTCTTGGCGGCAGATTTTCCCAAATCTGCCCATAATCGTGTCTTAAATGCCTGCCACCTACTCCATTTTGCCTCAAGTTGAGCATACCATCATGAATAGTGACTTCAACGATCACTTTCTGGCCAACCCGCGTGGCAGCACAACCCCTCGTGTGTAGACGCGGACCTTGTAACTCTCTGCTTCTGTGTGCATCTCCAATATCGCACAGCTCCTGGGCAGAATAGTTTATAGTCCTGCACTTCCTTCCAACTGCCTAGAGCGCTAAGATTGTCCTTCCCTCGGCTAATCAGGTGGCCACACCACCCGTGTAGAGTTCTATTCGGTCCTCCGTCATGGCTCCTGGAGAATCCCCACCTTTTATTGTTACGGTCGACATTGCGCACTTCACCATTTGCAACACGCTATCCTGGTCACTATGCTTAGCAATATGCAGTCCAAGCCAAGGCATAAAACTAATCAAGTCATGGCAATAGGCCTTAACTCTGTCATCGTGATTTCAATCCTCCTGTCTTACCATTCTGGTCTTTTTGATGAGAAAATCTTTCTTTATCTCATTCTCAAGCTTCTTGACTTCCGCATCCACCAACGCACTTTTCTTTCTTAACCGTACCTTGTATTCTTCAAGTTCTTGGAGTCTAAGGTTTCCCTGTTGGATTTCTTCCTCAAGTCCCATGCATTCTATTTCTTGCGGCTGTGTGATCCCTGCTTTCCGAGCTTCGTGAACCATCGTATCTACAACTGCTACTGTGCGGGGACTAGGCTTCGCATGCTCCATAGGGATTACAGTATTTGCTTCATACATCAGCTTTGGAAGTGCCCGCCCGGTCAGGGTTTTGAACATGGTCCTATAAGCCCATAGAACGGTTGGTACATGTAGGTCCTTGTCAGTGCGTTTCACATGGTGGACCGCGTTCAGTACTTCGCATACTTTGTCAAAGGTTTCCACATGGATAATATTTGGCGCGCTTGGTCTTATCATATTTCCTGGTCGTCGGTCATGCCATCGTCTTGCCCGTTCCTGTTTGTCGGTCAAGTTTCCTATAGCAAGGACGATGTGCGTTTGTGCAGGTTGCACACCATATGCCTATACCCATATGGAAAGGTGGGCGTGCGAGCTGTTTCGTCCGTCATACCCAACTTTCATCTTCATCTGAGACTTTCCAAACTAAGTATCATCCTTCTACATTCACGCTAGTCCTCAGAACTTCCTTGATGCATACCCCACCACCTTGTGGGCGTAGCGCACAATACCCATTTCAGGACATCGAACTGCTGTTGTTCCGACACTTGTTTTTCAAATTTGTTCAGGAAATCATCCACCTCTCTCAACTTGTCATACATAGGCAGATCTCTTACCTCTATTGACACGTAGTGCAACGACCTTGTCATCGTGTTACAGTTGAGCGTGGTTACCTCGTGTAATTGGTTCTGCCATCGATCTATTTCCTTGTCCGAATCTGAGGTGCAAGAGATTTCGCGCTCCCACGAGAGTCTATCATCTGCTGTTGGATTTACCCAATCCTACTCTTACATGGTTATCTTGTAGATACAGTCTAGATCGTCGTCGCTAATGTATTCGTGCATCGGCTCTCTGTAGCGCGATCCTTTCGTAGGGTCTAAATGTAACACTATGCGTAGTGAATTTTTCTCAAAAATCATCTTGCGCTTCTTTAGATTTATCAAAACATTCATGTCAGTGGCCCAATCTATTCCCAATAGCGCAGGATAGGGATTGTTGTCATCAAAAATCTCTATCACTTTGAAATCTGCAAGCGCGCTTGCACCTTCGATATATACCATTATTCCCTACAATCTTCCCATGGGTAGGATCTTTTGTTGGATAGCCATTCACAATTGAATAGGAGAGCATTGCAGCATAGGCCTGCCCATGCGTTCCCATGTCTTCTTTGGCAGGACGTTCGCGTCTGATCCTAGACCCAAAATCACTTGATCCATTTCATATTCCTCGATTTGCGCGGTCAATCTCATCTTTCTTCTTGTTCATGTTGTGTGCTTCCCGAGCTTCCAGACTATGCACAATTCTCTTGGCGCAGTCCCAACACATCTAGTGATGATTCCTTGTAGTCCCTTCATAGCTTTGCTGTCGTGTAGCAGCTTCATGCATGTATCCAAAATGTAGTGAGCATTGATGGGTCCATTTCTAGTTCCAGTTTGTCTTTATTTCCTGAAGTGGAGGCCTCTGCGAAGCTCTTCTTAGCTTCCATGAATGTCTCCTTAGTGTGCTCCAAATCAAATTTTGGTTCCTTTGTTGGAGCCTTGCGAACCTAGGCACTCTCTTCGGACTTCTTGCCTTTGTCATCTCCTATCGTAATACCACTTTAGAGCATGATATTTACATTCGGGTCTTCCTCGCACGGCTCAGACCTCATCATTTGCAGGTTCTGGGTCAGGGGAGGTTGGAGTGCTCCTTTATCGCACAAACTTACTATTAGCGTTGGACAATCCTCTGTGTCATGATCAAACTAGGTACAATATAAGCATGATGGTCTTGTTGGATTTGTACAATCTCAGGCATAATGCCCTGGTCCTCCGCAATTGTAACATATCAGTTATGTGCGACCTCTTCCTGGCCCCATTCCACGTCGACCTCATCTGTGCCCTTGAAATCCAAAGCGCGCCATCCCTACATTTTGATCGAGGGCCCGTGTTTCGGTCAGAATTCTGTAGGTATGGGTCTGATCCATCATCAGTTTATAACTTCTACAAGTGCACTCATCATGGCCTACTGACCAGCAGAAGTTACAGAATAACTACTAGGAAGTCTGCGTATACTTCTATAATATATGACAATTAACTATAACATGCTTTCCTCCTATCTGACAAATCGTGCACCATAATGCAAGTACCGCGCTAGGTCCTGCTTGTGCCTTCGGTCTCAATGTCATTGGTCCTCCTCCTACTAGGTAGTTCACAAATACTAGATAATGGTCCTTGTCATGTCCTTGGCCTTTTCACTTTACGCACCATACTTCCTCGCACGCTTCTAGGCGAGCTGTCATGTCTTGTTTCAAAATCTGCATCTCAAGGCACAAGTTTTTCAGCTGAGCATGGATCTGTTGGACTCCCAAGTTAGGATCTTGTATCGAGGTCTCATGTAGTCTCATTGCGATCTCCAAGGCCTCAGCCTGAGTGGATAGCTTTTGTTATGACAACGTGTTCCTTAGATGTGGCGTTAGTGATGTTACAAACCATGCACAGTGTTGCCCATCTGTCAAGGTCATGATGGCTTCACGAATCATACACTTCAGTCTTTGATCTAGCTCCCAGGGGTTCTTGCCTGAAAGAATCGCAATTTCTTTAAATCCAATAATTGATTGTCTCTGATTTTGGCCTCCTAAATTCCCTATTAGCGCAAATTGGATATCCGCGATCCCTGCGTTTGGATTGTCATTGGAATTCTTAATATACCACATCAGTGCGTGATCCTACAAAGCGCTGACCAGTGTTACTTTCTTTATATTTTCATTCATGACTCCCTGCGCTTCCCATACAACCTTTACCACGAACCAAAATTGGTCCGGATCTTCGTTCCCTGCTCCTTTGAACACCGAAAAATTTATTGCGCTTGCCATATTGAACTATGGTGGTGGCAGAGGTGGTGTGGGCGAAGACGGGGGTGAAGATGGTGAAACTACTGGTGGTGTAGGTGGGGGTGGTATGTGCAGAATTCGTTGCTTTATTAGACTGATCGCACTTTTTGGTGAGACTTTCGCGAGCTCTTCCTCTCTTTCCCTCGGAGGTGAAATTAGGGGGCTAGACTTTAGTTTTGCACTATCTTCGTTTCTGTAGATCCTCCCACTCTGCGAGCCCCAAACATCACTTTATTCGCATAACCTGCTTTTCACATAGTAACATTTTAATCCAAGTGTTCAAAGATTTAATGTACTTACCTCGCGGTCCTTTGAGGAAGCATTGTTCCGCCTTGCTATCGCTAACTGAAGTATCTACCGTGAACTCGGTGATAAGCCCTCCTATAATTCGATAGAGCCAATGGTCCACAACGCACACGATCTTATCTTCTGATGCTTCCAATCTATGCACCAACTCTGGAGTCCACACAATAGGTTTGTCGAGCCTACACCTTCCTTGACTGTCTGCTAGATTCGTGATCCACTCATACAACTCACAGGGGAAGGATGCAAAGAAAATTTCATGGATTTCCATATATAAGTAGCAATCTAACCACTCTTCCTTTGATAACCGTGGATTCCTGTTTCTTGCACCGGGAACTCCTAAATCTTTCTGTCCAACCACTCTTCAATTACTTTCTTTGTAGGATTCTAGTGATATGACATCAAACATCTCTTATGCAGATCCCAGTCCCGGCAATGGAACCATTTGTTGGCTTATTGGGGCCTGAGCCAGGTTCAGAGTTAATTTAGCCAAATAAATCCCGATACTACTGGCCCTCTTGGCAACAATTTGCAGAGCGCAGATTGAGGTCTCAGCCGAAGTAGTATGGGATGGTGCTAGAACCAGGTTTCCGCACCCTGGAGATGTTTGATGAGTTCAAGTGGTCTGCGGTTTGACCCTGCATGTAGGTTGTTTCGCACACTTTCCGATCCTTTGCCACCCGATATACTACCTTCGCATAGCCATACTCAATGGCTGAGCATTGTGCTCTGCGCTATTACCCAAGATCTTACTAGTATACCAATGTTAGTTGATTATTTTAGCCTACTTGCATGCTTTAATTTATACTTAACAACATAAACCATTCATACAGGTGCGCACAATAAATAAACAATATATTTGCAAATTATATCAATCATTCATTAACTCGATAATAGATACACAAAATGATAATAAACTTCTCTTTAATTCCTTCCTCGGTTATAGACTCAACTCTGCCCTACGCACTCCGCTGTAGGGGTCCACGCACTCAGCTGTGGATTACTAGGCCTCTGCGCACTCAACTGCAGAGCCTTCTACTACTCTACAACCCAAAGACACACTTCAATTAGTTACTTAGACTCTTTCCTCTATCTCTCCTTTCTCTATCTACTTAGAGCTTGGCTCTATTTATACAATCGCATGGTCCATGGACCATGGGTAGGTTTATCTAGCCAACATTACATTACAAAACTAGGGCAGACAACCCTGTGACTCTATCATACTTTCGCGCTCCGTGCTTGCAATTCACAGAGCTTTACAACAAGATTGGGTCAAAACTTGGGCTTTGAACCCCAAAACATGTTTTGGGGGGATTCAATTCCCAACAGTGACAAAGCCATGAAGAAGCTGACCACATAGGTTGAAGTACACTCCCAGATTGAATTTGCATAGGGGAAAAATCATAAGTGTTTGATAGTTAAGGGGCACTGGGTCTGTGATGGTCCCAAATTAGGGGTTGGCCAAGAAGGTGGCCACCTGAAAGCAAGGACCAAGAAAATACTACTTGTTAGGCTCAATAAAGAAATACCAAACTATGTGGATCCAAAACATCCAAGTAGAATATTTTGAGGCTAATCTCCAAAGGTTGTTAAAATGAAGATAAATTTTCTAATATCATAGATGATTTTATCTCATATTTCAGCATATGATTATGGAATTCCACGAACCTTTTTCCTTTCTAGCTTTGCATGAATTTTAAAAAGGGGAGTGATAAGTTCTAAAAGTTTCAGTTTGTTCCCTTAAGGAAATCATGCTAAAATAGATTGCAACAATATGGCAAAATAACATATTGAATGCATAGGTTGTCCTAATAATTTCTGGAATATCACTCGCTACAACATATAGTTCAACAAGTGTCCAAAGTATGTAATTTGTTTCGGTTGGATACTCTGCTCGACAATGCTCTCCCAAATATTTTTGCATTACAACTCCTAATATGAAGCAAGAGACTGGATCATAACACCAATAATCGTTGTCAGTAAAGTACCCAAAGTTTTGGATATTTATAGAGTACACTTGGTTGGAGGTAACTTTCTAAATTCCAAGTGTCCATATAGGAAATTGTGACCAAACTCACATTTCTAAACAAGGAAGGTCACCTTTATGGAATTTTATTTATGCCTATATATTCCTCTAAGCCATTAGTTTAATAATAACATATACAATTATGACGAATTTTTATGTTGACTTTGTAGCTGGACATATTATCAGAGCTTATTTCAATTTATGTTTCAACGTTTATAATAAAAAAAATAAATGTTTAACCCCACAACTATGTAAATGCATTTTTACATTGCACTTGACCACTGGCATGCTAAATAAATCAATTGATATTCCCCATGCACAAAAGTTGCAATAACAAATTCCTATGTAGATAAAAAAAGGTTCAACATGTATGTTTGAAATCAACCTATGTAATAATTCAATGGACAAATCAATAACCAACTTCCTTCAAATGGAAGCACCAAAGGGAAATGGGTATGATGCTCGTTAAGTCATTGGGATTGAGTTGTCAAACAAGATAAATTAGGTACAAAGTATTTTTTCTCCATATACTTAGAGCTTCAAAATTACTCATTCATTTATGCACAATCCAACTATCAAATATCAAATATCATCAATGGTATACAAAGATAAGGACAATGACCTACAAGAACTTCTACTTATCTAATTTCTAAACATAAATTGACTATAAAACAAAATTTGGACACATGATATATGCTATGGTAGGTTTGTTGGCTATTGAAGGAGAATTGAAACAATGTTTATTGTAAAATCAAGAGGTGTTGTGGTGAAATCACCCCCATTTTTAACCTATTATTTCATAATAATAATGAGGACACTTTTCATAAATTTTGGCTAAATCACCTTTTAATATTTTCTTTTGGTTAAATGTTTGACAATTTGGTGAGTTTTTTGTTTTCTTCATATTTCTATTATGATTGCTTCATTGCATTCAAATTTTCACTAGCTTTTCATTGGTACTCATTTCACCTCATTTGGACTCATGGTTGTAAATTGTGCTTATCCGAAGTTCAATTATTTTTACCGCCACGGCTAAAAAATGTACAAAATGCATATTATTTTTTTTGTTTGTAAATTAAATGTAAATATTATTTTTTATTAATTATTATCTTATTCACGAACGTTCCTACAAAATCGCCACAGCCAAACTGTAGAACAAGTAAAATTATGTGTTTTCAGATCTCAGAGATCTATTTCAAGTTCGAATTTTAAAATTACGAGATATGAAATCCTAAAATTATTAGTGGCTATTTTTTTTAACATCAAGACTTATTTTGTAAAGTGGTTGTAGTTTATACAAAGGAGGGAGGGAAAATCCCACTCCAAGTGGACCTTCTCTCCTCCATCCTTCCTTTCCTCACCTCACCACCCTCTTCTTATTTCACAACTCATGCATTTCGTAACACTTATTTTAAATACCTTTTGAAATCCCCCTCCCGATACTTCATTCCTCCTTATCACCGCCCTTCTCACCATCTCTTAAGACCCTCAAAACTTATTTGTTTTTTAGAAATTTCTGGAGGAGAACTGTGTAATGGATTTATAATCCGTCCAACAGTTCAAATGGTTACTCCAATCATCATCAGGGATAAAGAGCTTCATGAGTGAATGAGGGCTGGAATTTTTTTTATAAGAGAAAATAAATATTAGCCATTAGGGACAAGGTCAAAGTTAAATAAAATCAATGAGAAATAATAACTGAATTTTGACCAAATCTATTGAATAATTAAGTAATTTAATATATGAAATGAGCAATTGGTAGAAAATTGATATATAAAATTAATAAATAATTACTCAAAAATTGAAATATTGAGAATGGGTGAAAATATGAGTTAAAAATTAAGAATTATTTGAAAACTAATAATTAGAGATAATTAATATAGTCAAACAAAGAAGCTTATATAAAAATTCAAGTTAAAATTAAAATTTCATAAGAATTAAAAATTATTTGAAAACAAAACTAAAATAGTGATAAATCAAAATTGGAAAATTTTGAATATTACTAATGATTGTTTTCAAATAATTCTTCTTTTTAATTTTTAATTTGCATTTGAATTTTTATCTAATCTTTAACTAATATTTTTTGTTTGATTACATTATTAATTATCACTAATTATTGGTTTTCAAATAATTCTTAAATTTTAACTCTTATTTTTCACCCATTCTCAATATTTCAATTCTTAAGTAATTATTTATTAGTTTTATATATCAATTTTCCACCAATTGCTCATTTCATATATTAAATTACTTAATTCTTCAATAGATTTGGTCAAAATTCAATTATTATTTCTGATTGATTTTATTTAACTTTGACCCTTTCCTTAATGGCTAATATTTACTATTTCTAGCTTTCCAAATCTCATTTACTCATGAAACTCTTTTTTCCCTCAGGATGAATGGAGTAACCATCCAAAACATTGGATGGATTATAAATCCATTATACAATTCTCCTCCATAAATTTCTAACAATATGAATAACTGTAAAAATCTCAAATCTCTTTTAAGGACAAAACTCTTAAATTACCCCATTTCGAAGTTAGTAATTTTAATAGCATTTCAATTTTGAACGTCTGACACCATTCCTCCCAAATCATCACTCCTCTCTGCATCGGAACCTGATTTTTCCATAACTTCTTTTTCCATAACTTCTTTTTAAATGAAGCCTTTGGTGACTTTAATTAATTAATTGTAATTAAATTGTATATATTTAATTAATGAAATAATTATAATGAATTAATGGTGAATTAGAATTTTTAATTTAATTTTAAATTAAGGTTTTTAATTAAATTTTCTTAATTTTGTTATCGAAAGATATTTTTCGGGAATTTTAATAATTTTGACACTTCAACGTTAGAGGCTTATAAGTTGAGTTTTACTTAGCCAAATGAGGCCTAGAACAGCTCATTAGAAGATAACATCATGGAGAGTATTTATGAGGTGGTTGCATAACCATATTTGGCCATTAACCGAGCCTAAAAATTAGAATGAAATTAAGCTATGAATTTGCAATCAAATTAATTTTTTAAGTTTAGTGTTTTGCATTTTCATTTGTCCAAAGCTTCTGGTGATTGAAGATCCGTTCAGTTCTATCCTCTTCAACCAACAATATCTTTACACGGATCAATAGGAAGCTGTGATTTCATTTTATTTATTCATTTAAATGAATTTTGATTGGAGATGTTTGTTTTCCTAGATTTGGTAATTATGATTATGATTTTCAATTTAATTTATTTTTGATTGGATTATGGAAGGATAGCAGTTGAGGAGATGAAGGAAAGAAGATATGGAGAAATGAGAAGGGACCAACAAGGAAAAATATGCATGATTGACAACAACAACTTCAACAATTTTCCATTTTTAGTTTTCATTTTTGTAATTAAATAACGGTATTCAGAAGCAGAGCAGAGGGGGTTCTAGATATGAAACTTGGGGAGAAAACTCTCTGTCAAGAGAGGGATTTTGCACTGCTATAGGGAGTAAATTTTTTGTAGAGAATGAACTAGTTTGGACCAGATTTATGGAGATTAAAAGAGATGTATTTCAGCTCTAAAAATTTCCTTTTATCATGAAAAATTTCTGAAAATTTCATGTACTCAAAGGCTTTAATCAGATCTTTAATTCTTGTACACTATTGTCATAGATAGAGGTTGGTTGATGGCCTGGACTTAATAAAATTTGATGCAATTATTGATCTAGATAAGTATGTGTTTTTTCAAGTTTTTCACTATAATTGTAAATTCGTTTAATATATGCATGTTTAAATAATTTAAAAGCTATCTTTTAATGATGGATCTAATTACAATCAAGTTAAATAACAAATTCGAATAGAAATACATGACATACTTGTTAACTAATTAGAAAATTCATGTCAAGTTTGTCTTGGTTTTTAACGATTGTTTTATGAGAACTATTTCCTTAATGCAGTCATATATGCTTTTAGTTTGAATTCATTTTATTTTAATTTGGATGTATGTGTACCAAATATCTTATGACTATTCATCAGATAGCTAAATACATATACTTGCTTGAACTAGTAATAAGTCTTGGAACTATTTCATTGGCTCATTGACTTCATATTTATTCCAAAATTCAAAGCTAGTCCAAATCACCTTTTACCTTTCTCTTGGTCGAGAAGGGGACTAATCCTTCTTTCAATCAAAATATATTTATGATTTATTTTATATTACTTGCATATTAGAGTAGATCTTCATTTAGTTTCAATTATTTCATTTTAGAATTCGTCTTATGTCACAGGGGCAGATTTTAGAGTGGCTTGGTTGAGCCATTAATCAGCTTAACGATCACTTTCTTTCAAGAACTCTACAAGAGGGTAGATCTGATCTCTCTTTTTCTATTGGCAAGTAATAGACATATGTCAAGAGAGAAGGAGAAAGGGTAAGTGGACCCAATTGAACTAGTCGGAACTACCACATCAAACATATAAGAGCTTAGTTTGGGGCTCTAACCAAGTGGTCTCCCTTACATGTTGATGAGGTCATTTTTGACCATCAACGTATTTGGTGCTAGAAGGAGGGCCATGGTAAATTGTTTCTTTGAAGATTTTGTGCTTTAAGATTTTATCCTATTTCTATGGTTCCACTTAAAACACCTCCTTGGAGTTGTTTTTTTGGACCTCAACCACCTTCTACTCCGATAAAGGCATTCTAGGTCCTATCTAAGGTAAAGTATATATAATGGTACACCATATCCTTTTAATCATATCCTTCAATTTATTTTAAGTTGCAATAAATTCAAAATTGATGAAGATATTATTTTCAGGATAGTCACTATTACTTTGACAAGTAAAGCCATAGACTAGTGCTTATCTCTTATGTACATAGTTGAGATGAATTTTCGAAGATTTTCTTTCATGATTTTCAGGAATATGATTTCAAAAAGGTGTGTGATCAATTAGAATAATTAGGTAGGATGGAAGGTGAGTCTTTATATGTTTTTTGCATTAGATTTAAATTAACTTTAATGCAATTTCATTCCAAAAATGCCTCCTTAATTCCAATTAATTGGATGGTTACGCCATTTAGTGTCTTTTTCTTGTGATAATTATGAAGAATCAGAAAGCATATCCATTGTTGATAAAGAATCAATTGCTCAAAATGACAATGTCGATCATCCACAAATTGAAATTGCAAATACTGCTCATCAACCTCAATGGGAAGTTGTTGTTACTCAATTAAATGATGTTGATTTTAGATCTATTTTGAATTTAAATTATGCTACTATATCTGATGAATTGAAAAGTCAACAATATTCACAATTCACTAGTAGTAATCAAAATCAAGTAATTCAACAAAAATTAAATCAACAACAAGCAGATTAGGTAAAGAATGCCAACAACTTAGAAATTTCTGCAATTAATTTAGAATCTTCTTCTACAGGTAATAAATCCCAAACTTTAGAACATCCTACCAATAATTTACAGATAAGTCAAACAAATGGTAAATCTAATTTTTGTCAAGACATTGATCAACAATTCAAATTTTGTAATGGAACAAATGTGGAAGAGTCTATTTTGGAAAATGAGCAATCATTTGTACATAGAGAAAATTTCAGCTATATATCTTCAACTTCTTATTTTTGTCTCTATTCCGATATTTTCAACAATAATAATATAATTCATAATCAATCAACAGTCCCTTTGAACACATTTAATTTTAGAAAACAAAGGAACTATCATTAATGATGAATTATTGTTTACTTATGATATTGGTAGAGAAAATTTAATCAACAATATTTTCAATTATCGTGGAAATTCTCTCAATTTTACATATGGCCTTATGCCTACTTCTGATTTATTCCATTCAAAGTAAAATAACACTAATGAAGTAATTTATAATGAAGAATTAAAGACTGAAAATGTTGGGCCTCTTTTCTCTTCAGAAATGGTTTTTTCTGACACTCATATTCCTAATTCCTTAAGCAAATCTATTTTTTAAGATGAATATAACACTAATCAAGAAATTATTTCGGTCCATTCTCAGTCATTCAATCATCATAGTGATTTCAGTAGTCATGAATCCATTCCAATTTATGATTCATATAATGATGAAATGACCTTTTAAAATCATAATATTGAAATTATATCATCCCCGCAAGTTAATGCAATCAATAATTTTAACTTCGAAATTTTTGTTGGCACTTGTGAAAAGGAAAATTTTGCAAATGAATCCTAGTCGTGTTGTACCATTATTTGTACCATTAATGTAAATTTTAATTTGCTTCGTTTTCATTTTCCCCAATGAGTTTATTTTTCTTTCAAATTTCATTTTTAAATTTCTAAGCACATTGTATTGGCACTTTGACGATTCAAACTCTAGACATTCATCATGTGCATTAATAAGCTTGTCTGAAAATCGATTCCAGAATTTGAAGCATGAACATCGACTACTTATTTTGAATTTTTTTTTGTTCATGTTTGGCCAATTCATGTATTATTTTCAAATAAGTTTATCACAAACTCAAGCACTTGAGAGTGCATCATTACATTATGGCATGGAATGTAACACTTTTAGAAATATTCTAAATCTCCATCCATAATTTATTGATCCATGTGGAAAATGTTTGGAAGTTTCAGTCTAGGAGAAGATTTATGACTTTCTCAGTTTTTAGCAGGCTTCAATATTTGAAAATATATCATTCAAGCGTGACCCGATGTTTTCTCTTCTGTTGAACATCTTCTAATAATTCATTGAAATACATCCTGATTTTTACGATCTTGTGGGCATATGGTTGAAATAATTTCAAGGTATGAATTTTGTAAATAAATTTATTTTGCCAAAATTTGATGTAAATAGTAGGTTGATTTTTCCTTTTAATAATTTAGCTGCAGTTTTTTGTTTTTGATGTTTTCATTAATGAAAAAATAAAAGTGAGAGAGTGGCTTCACTGGAAGTATGAGTATACTTATTCATATGCTTTCTCAGTCAGTCAGATTAGGAATAGAATTAGTTTAATTGTATTTCTCTTTCCTATTTTTATTTATTTCAATGTTGTCGATTTCTAATAATCAGGTAATGAAGCACTATACATTTATTTTAAAATTCACTTTATTTTTGATAAAGAGTGGTTCAAAGCATATTTACCATCTAGTATTTTCAGATCATATTCATGCTTGTAGTGCACTTGTTTATATTTCTCCTTTACAATTACGCACTTTTGAAATAATAATTTCTCAAGCATGACTAAGTGATCTCATGCATCACTCTTGCGCTTCAATATGAAGTGGATATAAATCAATGACTCATTAATTAGTATTTAATTTAGATTAAATAAGTAAATGATGTTTGAACAAATGCAAAATTGAAGATAATACATGGGAAAATGCTGAGATTTATAAGGTAAACTTACAATCAAACTCTTCCAAGTATGCATAGACATGTTCATCTTGAGTCTGTTGTTAATTCACTTTTTCATAGCTTATTTCTTATTTTTGTTTTACTTCTTTTTGCAAGTCTTCATTGGCTTGATTTGGAGGCCTGATTTTTATTAGCCAATTTAATTATCCTTAGAAATAAGTAAGTAGTCATCCCTTTCCAGACCATTAGCATGTTCAGGGAAGTATTTTCTATATCATCATAATTTTTGTACTTTGTATTGGTGCTTCTTTTCATATTTCCTTTGTTTGCAAATTTTGTAAAATGAGTCAATAATCATATTTTTCCTCTCATTGATGCAGCTAAAATAAAGTTTTTGGCTCTTTCTTGCTCAGATTTTCTATGGGTCTATCATTTCTCACATTTTAAACGTTTAGTTAAAGAATTCACATAAGCAAAGGAAAATCACACAAAACATCTTACGGAAGTTATAAAGTATTCCTATATTCATGATTTTACCTATGTCCATCCAAAAATATTACATTTTCTGGGTTGATTTGAGCCTTTGCACTGCTCTTGCTCATCTTGCATTTACTTTAGTCATGTTTCTCCCTCCTAATATTATTTGGAGCCTCTATCTTGTCAATCTCAGGAATCTCAATCCTCTACTTTTTGTTTCATTTTTAAGAGTATAATTTTCTGAGATCTTTTCTTCTTGACTTCAAACTTGTATATTTTTTGGACTCTCGGGTTCGTACAATATCAAAACTATTTTATAAAATATTTAAAAACTGGTTATCTCCGAAATTTTAATGCCTGATGTATCGAAAATGTAATAATCCCATGTGATACATTAAAAGCCTTCATTATCAGAGGTTTTTGATATCATAAGTTTTAAGTTATGGTTTTTTTTTAAGGCCCTGCTTCCTAATGCTTTCCCTATATATCGAGACTTCTGATATCATAAGTGAAATTAAATAAGATATCCAAAATAATATTCTTGAGGTTATTGTAACCTTTCTATATCGGAACCTTTTGAGAAAATGCTCCAAAATGACAATTCTAAAATGGCAACACTCAATATCCTTTTATGTATAAAGTATTACATTTTTGGGTGATTTGATTTCAAAAATGCTATTCTTTAATCCTTCTGAAAGTAAATCTTCTGAAAAAACTTCTATATTTAATATATTTTATATCAAGAATATTCATTTCGAGACTCTTATTATCAAGTCCTTTAGTATTTCAAAGCTTCTCATTTCAGAGAATTGTGATATCATAAGTTTAATTCAAATTGTTCTTCGACATTCCATGCCCAAAATCCTACATGGCATCTTTGACATGATTTCTTGTGGTTTCACTTGAAATGTAATTTTATGAGTCTCGGAAGCATACACGATTCACATTTAATTTTCTTTGATTATCTCGAAACCTCAAAATCTAGGAACAATTTTACAAACCTTATTTTAATTCTTTCTAAGAACCCGACTTTCGAGTGACGTCATTTTCACCTAGTTCATATTTATGGGATTTCAGCTCCACTCATTTCCTTTTGCCTAGATTCCTGCTTTCTTGGCTAATGTGAATGATCATATTTTTATCGCTGCATACTGTTTGTCGAGTTTAACTACGTAATTTGCATCTTAAAACATTTGACATGACAAATTGGTAAGAAAACGAGAGACATAAAGAGGTAATGGGTCATTGGTCAATTTTTATTTTCAAAGTTGATTTATTGATACATCGCTTCACTTCAATGATATGCATCAATTTGAGTCCTCTTCATATGTATATTTACAAACCATTGTTACATTGTTTAGGAGTTTGAAATGATTTATTGGGATTGTATGACTATTGGTGCTGATATAAAATCAGAAGTAATAAAAGAGAATAATTGCTGCTACAATTCAAACGAATCACATCTTAATTTTCATTTATGATGGATTTTATTTTCTTCCGTTTCCTTGAACATAAATAATTATTTTTCTTATATTTACTGCTCATTTTAGTTAGATTTAATAAGTTATTATTTTGGGACAATGAGATTTACAAGGGTACAACTTCTTCATGCATTTAATTCCAATCACAAGAAGAGGTTATCTTTTGTTGGAGAAAAATGACAGCTTTGAGGTAAAATTGAAATGAGATTTTTCAAATGGTAAGTTTTTGATCCAGGTGGCTCCATAAATGCTCAAAATTCAAAAGTGACTTTGGAAAAACTCAAAAAATCAAAGTCTTTAAAATGTAGTGAAACCAATACCAAGTCATAGAGCTTGGCGAGAGATTTCAATGACACAAACGACGCCTCAATCCGAGTCCATATGATCAACTTATTGCAGTTTAAAGTTTGACAAGATAGGGAAAAAGAGGGGGGCCGCAATGTGCCACATGACATCCTAGTTAGCAGGTAGGACCCATAAGGCATACGCGGCAGCTGACTGACCAATCAGTGATTGGCACTTGGCACACATACATTGGCTCCCTATTTTTGCAAAGAGACAAAGAAACATTATTATAATACCAATAAAACAAAAAAATATTATAAAATATATAAATACATCATTATGTTATATTGTATTTAAATGGTGGCGGGTAGTCACCCCTCCACCACATGACAACCCGAAGGATCAACCACATAACATATATGTTAATCGTTACAAATTGCATTTCATATGACGTCCAAAACAAGGTCACGACCATCGAACGATAAAACCATGTGATACATTGTAATGGGATTTCACCCACATCGTGCCAAGTGTTAAGAGTTTATGGGACTGGTTGGGTTCAAACTCGCTTGACCCACATGGGTCAGCCCTCCAACAAGCAGTCTCGCATAATGTTCCAACCGCATTCCAAAAACATTCTAATACATACATTATAACCATTACTGCCGGAGTTACAATGAATGTGCCAAGTTTAAACAAAATCGTCACGAGTTTGTAACCAGAGCGTGCCAATAAAAAATGGCTAAACTATGTTCCAATTCAGGCCAGGGTTAGGTTTTGAACCCGCAACCTCTAGCTACTAATCACAACGACTTTCCAACTTGGTAGCCCATGGGGCTTTGAAACCTCCGCCCGCCATACACTATTTAACCCCTCACTTTGCCATTGAATTGAGAGCCGGGTGGTGGAGGAGCGACAAATGCAGGATTGACTTGCGCAGTGGAACCATGAGCAAGGGTATCTTAGAGATGCCAAAAATATTTCCTTAGAAGGCCAGAAGTGTCAAGATTATAGTAATTTTTTCACATTTTCTCATTAGGAGTCCAAATGTGTAGTTCGTTTCCCAATCTAAGCAACATAAATTCAGTTGTCCAATAGAAATGAATTTTTGGAGAATATTGTGGAATCTAAAAGATTCCCTTGGAGGTTGATTTTTGACTGAGGCAGAATGATGCCAATTGTATAGTCATTTTTCACAGAAATTCGTAGGGAGCGCAGTGGTGTGCTCAGAATCTTCATCAGAGTAGTGGATTTTTCAGCCATCTTCAGGAATGAATCTTTGGGGGAATGTTTGAGATGCCCGAGGGTCCAGAATTTGATATTGTTAAAAAGGGGAAAATTTTATAGTCGCTTGACACAAGTTCATGCCACGATTTCAGCGGTGATGTTCATTTCAGTAGTTGAGCTTTGTATTTTTCGGCCATCCTCAGAATTGGAGGTATATGATGCAGTTATCTCATGATTTTCTCCTGATTTGCTGAGATGATGTTTTTGTTGTTGAGATCCCTGATTATCATTATGTTGAGGGATACTTGTATGCCACATCATGTGAGATTTTAATAGCTTGTCATGTTGAAGGAAGATCCATTTGAGTGAGAGTTCCTATAGGGAGAACGTCTTGTGGAGAGACATGCCACTCTAGTTGACAGTATTCATCCTTTAAATGACAAATAATGTACTATGTACTCATCATCATATTGCAACATTTAATGAAGTCGCCCCCCCACCCTTAACACCAGGGCCCGGAGACATAACCCACACTAGGTGAACTCTCTTATCAATGTGTTTGTGTTCTGTGATTTAATGGTTGTCTTTATGTTTCATCTTATTTACAATATGCACATGTGGATTTTCATACTCTTTCATATGCAATTCTGATAACATCACAAAAGTAAAAGATCTTGCTTAATTCCGGTATTTGAAGAGATCTAGATCAAGTTTGCTATTAAAACAGTCTTCTTGCTGACGTGAATTGCGAGTGTGAAGGATTGAACATCCAACAAGAAGGAAAATGGAAAATAATAGAGATATCTACAAATACCTCCTCTTGATGGCACACATGGTGGACATAATGTATGTAGATTATGAGGAGAAGATGGCAAGAGAGGAATAGGAGAAAGAAAGAGAAGAGGACAATGCTCCCTCTACCCCCTCAAGTGTACATTCATCTTCTTCATCATCTTCTCATCATTTAGATGAGGAGATCAATCAGAGTCTTCAAGCAAAGAATGCTGAATTGAGGAGACTACTATGAGAAGAAAAAGAGGAGATGCAAAGACTGTAACTTCAGTTACAAGCCATGAAAGAGGCCTTGGAAAAGTTGAAGCACAACGAAGGCTTAGAAAATCCATCATCACCTATTTAAGAATCAACAATTGAGTTAAACAATGTTGATTGTTCTTTAGTTTTATTTTCACATGAAATTATTTTTGTAGGAAACATGGAGGTACCCATTTCAGGAACTGGCATGAGACTTCTTACCAAGATGGGGTATAAAGGAGGAGGACATGGTGTTAATGGCTAAGGAATGACTTTTCCATTGTAGGTTATACAAATACCTCATTTTTCAGGTTTGGGATACATTGAAGGGGAGTGCTCCAAGGTATCAGAAGCTTCCAAGACATTGTTGAAGCCACCAAAGAAAGAGGAGGATGGGAACACATCACCATCCTCCCATGATAGTTCACTTTGCAAAGGGAGAGATACGGAAATCTCTCATCACCAAAATTGCACCAAAGACAACCAAGAGAGGCATAAACAGTCTTAGTATTCTAGAGTTCATTTTGATTACAAGCATGTTAATGATGAGCACAAATCATGGAGTAGAAAACCATGTAGTTTTTGTGGTTTGTATAACCATGTGGTTGCTGAGTGTTGGAAGAGAATGACATCAAGAAAGAGGATGAGGTGTGAAAGACCTTCTCCACATCAAGGAAAGAAGAAGGTTAAGTAGATCTAGACGAGCCATGTGTTGGAGGCTCCATCCAAAGAAACGTCTCAAGGGAAAAACGCCTATGCAGAAACTAGTTGGAAAATTTGTTCAACAAGCGAATATGCCATATGGAGATGATGACCCATTCAGTTTCATGAGTGAGAGATGGATTTTCTAGATATGGTAGCTTGTCATGGCCGCATTTTGTAAATCATGTGTTGCAATTTAAATTGTAAAAGGTGATGATGTGCTTTCCATCACTTATTAAAGCAACAATGATGTTTTGGCCTTTATTGACAGCGGGGGTATTTGTTTCTATTCTAGTGTAAATTTGACCAAAGAGTGTGTCTATAAACTCTTGGAAAGTATGAGGATGCTTAGGTCATGGTTGGTCATGTAATTGAGCATGTAATTTGAAAATATTGTAATATAGGTTTGTAGAGGATGCAAATGTTGGTTCATCACTTATGGTTCTGAAGAACAAGGGTGAAGGAGAAGGAAGTGTGACTTGTCAAGACACTTGTTGTGCTGACAATGTAACACAACAGTTGCAGATTATGTTCATGTTTTTGGAGGACAAAAAGCTCCTCAGTGGAGAGGAATAATCTAGGTGGCTTTAGAAATGCTCATAATTCAAAAGTGGCTTTGGAAAAAATAAAAAAGTCAAAGTCTTCAAAATGTAGTGAAACTAGGACCATGTCATAGATCTCAACGAGAGATTTCTGACGATGTAAACGGCGCCTCAATCTGAGTCCATATGATCAACTTATTGCAGTTTAAATTTTGACAAGACAAGGAAAAAAAGGGCCCACAGTGTGCCACATGACATCCAAGTGAGCAGGTGGGACCCAGAAGGCATACGTGGTAGTTGACTGACCAATCAGTCATTGACACTTGGCACCTAGACATTGGCTCCTTAGTCCTGCAAAGAGACAAAAGAAATATTATTAAAATACCAAATAAAAGAAAAAAATATTATAAAATATGTAAATCACAGAAAAAACATATAAAACAAAAATATTTTTTAAAATATTAAAAATAAATGGTTATTATTTAATATTATGGTTATAATAACAATATAAATCCATGTACAATAACCACATATAAATCCATGAACAAATAACCACATTAAAAAAAAAAAAACCAGACAACGAAAAATGACAAATTTGTTATGAGAAAAAAAATAAATTAAAATAGGGGTGGCAGGATGCCACTCCCGCCACCCACGACATCATTATATTATATTGTATTTAAATGGTGGCGAGTGGTCA
This sequence comes from Pinus taeda, assembly GCA_000404065.3. Classification (NCBI taxonomy): domain Eukaryota; kingdom Viridiplantae; phylum Streptophyta; class Pinopsida; order Pinales; family Pinaceae; genus Pinus; species Pinus taeda. Next base: position 124,888 of record APFE030575547.1, read on the forward strand.
AATCCGCCACCACATGACAGCTCGAAGGCCCAACCACAGAACATATATGTTAATCATTACAAACCGCATATCATACAACAACCAAAACAAAACCGCAACCACTGAATGATAAAACCATGTAATATATTGTAACGGGATTCCGCCCACACCATGCCAAGTGTTAAGAGTTTATGGAACCAATGGGTTTCAACATTGCTTGGCCCACGTGGGTCGACCCACCAATGGGCGATCCCGCATAACGTTCCAACAAACGTTGAATAATGTTCCAATCACATTCCAAAACAATATAATACATACATCATAACCGTTATAGCAGGAGTTACAATGAATATGCAAAGTTTAAACAAAAAATGTCACCAGTTTGTAATCAAAACGCGCCAATAAAAAAATTGTTAAACTATGTTCCAATTCGGGCCATGGGGTAGGTTTTGAATCCGGAACCTCCGCCCATCGATCACAATGACTTGCCAACCCGCCAACCCATGGGGATTTGAAACCTCTGCCCGCCATACTCTATTTAACCTCTTCTTTTCCATTCGAGCAAGAGCCATGTGGTAGAGGAGCGGCAAAACCAGGAGTAACCTGGGTAGTGGAACCATGAGGAAGGATATCTTAGAGATGCCAAAAATATTCCCTTAGAAGGCCGAAGGTTATAATCAGTTTTGCATGTTTTCTCATCAGGAGTCCAAATGTGTAGTATGTTTCCCAATTTGAGTAGGAGGAATTTAGTTGTCTAGTAGCAAGGAATCTTAAAGAATCTTGTGGAATCTAAAATATTCCCTTGGACGGTGATTTTTTACTGAGATAGAATGATGCCAATTGTATAGTTATTTTTCATAGAAATTCGGAGGTAGCATAGTGGTGTGTTCAAAATCTTCATCAAAGCAATGAATTTTTTGGCAATCTTCAAGAAGGAATATTTGGGGGAATCTTTGAGATGCCCAAGGGTCCATAATTTGACGGTGTTAGAAAGGGAAAAATTTTATAGCTGTTTGACACAATTTCAGCGGTGATGTCTATTTCAGCAACTGAGATTTGCATTTTCTAGCCATCCCAGAAAGTGGACATATATGATGTAGTTGTGTCATGATTTTCTTCTGATTTGCTGAGATGATGTTTTTATTGTTGAGATCCCTGATTACCATTATGTTGAGGACTACTTGAATTCCAAATCATGTGAGATTTTATTGGGTTGTCATGCTGAAGGAAGGCCCATTTAAGTGAAAATTCCTATTGGGAGAACATCTCATGGACAAACATGCCACTCTGGTTGAGGGTATTCATCGTTTTAATGACAAATAATATACTATGTGCCATCATCATCTTGCAACATTTAATGAAGCAACCTCCCCACTCTTGGCACTGTAGCTTTCAACCCTTTATAGAAATTACTTGCAAACTAATTCTTAAAAATAGAAAATATACAATGGAGAGAGCATAAAACATATACACATGATTTTCCCCTGGATCACAAAATTGGGACTACCAGATTTATTGTTAATTATATTCCTTTCAATGTTACAATACATATATATACATGTCGAAGCATTCATAAACCTCAATCTATTAACCTTGGATTAGAACGTAACCATAGTTTCCTTGACGAATCTACAAAATACCATGGGCAGAAAACCATCATGCCCAAACCATGTGAAAAAGTCATGCACAAAACCATAGGTAGGTCCACCCACCTAATATAGAGTGCAAAAACTATTTCCTAGGCGCTACCCCAGACCTCGTGCAAAGGGGCTACTGCCCCCTTGAAAACCCCATATAACTCCCTTGCTGCACTCGACGCAACGAACAGGGGGGAATGCTTCCCCCTACACGTGCGAGTAGTCATGGAAAGAATATAACACACACACAACATTATCCCACTTGTTGTTTTATTTTCCTCCTAGGGGGTCACAAGAGAGCTTGGTCATTGGCCTAGCCCTTGAATGCCCATTGTTTTGTTGGAAATAATACTGAGAGGGGGGGGG